>JABUQX010118955.1:0-20000 GCA_015478945.1 Trachelipus rathkii | reverse complement strand
AATATATAATTTACTAAAAGATTTTATGTTTTTAATATTAAACACTACATTATATTACCGATATCAGTTATAAACTAAATTATTTCAAAGTTCTTAAAAACTTCTATATAAATCAATAATTATCTTTGAACAAAGAATTTATTAATTAACGTTAATACTCTTTTTTATTAAATTTTATAACTATCAAGTTTTAAAATAATTTTACTAAAATTTTATGAAATTTTATTAAAAACATATTTTACGTACCTAAAGCAATAATCAGAAATCATTTAAGGCATGCCCCTAAGCAGCCCTCTACACCAAGTATGGCACGTTTTGTTTATTGACTTACTGCTTTACATCATCTTTAGCAATGTAATAAGTATGAAAATACAAAATAAGCTCTTCTCTGTTAACATAACATGTATTTTATTCAAAATCATTTCTAGGTATATTAAAATAACAATTATTCATTTACATTTATTATATTCATTCAATGTTAACTAAAATATTTCAAAGTTTTTAAATTAATTTGAATTTACTTTATTATATTACTAAATTATAATTATTATTTTATTAGATTATGTTACATTGGACAACCAGGCACAAAAAACACACCAACAACTAACTCCTTACAGATACGAGAACTGAGCTCCTACTTGAAAATGTTGAATAAACACTTTAGGCCCTAAATTTAGGCCTAATTTTAGGATAATCCTTTTGTTATCCCGGACTGATTTAAGCCTAATACCAGGTCAAAAAGGTAATTCCAGTATAGACAAGAATCAGTATCAATGTTACTATTATTTTTATAAATATTATTCAAACTGAAACATCTGGATCGGTAAGATACTTTAAGCAGGTAAGAAGGAAATGCCTTCCTTTCTTGTGATTGGATGGAGTAATCCTTATCTCTATATGACTTCGTATGTGATTGGTCGAGAATTATTTATCGCTTTTTGTTTTAAGTATGTAAAAACAGTTTTTTCATATCTGAGCCTTACCTATGAATGAGATGAAAACTTAACTTAGTTCTTTTAAAAACTTGTTATTTGAACAGGTGATGTTTTTACTTATCTTTAACCCCAAACTCATTTAAAATCATAGTCTTTTAGCTGTTAAGCGGTGCACAAGTTATCTGATTTGTATTAAAAGTGTTTTATTTTTACTAAGTGTATATCATATTTATAATAAATACTTACATTGAGGAATAATTATTAATTTTACTAGAATAGATAATAATTAATTCACTAGATTTATAGTAGATCACGTGAAGCCCACGCAAGAGGGCCCGCAAGCGCGACCCGGTGGGGAACGACGCGTATGAACCCGCCGGCGTAATATTACTACGCTGTCGCGAAAATATTTTCTTTATATATGCGTTGTAAACTTTCATTACATCATTTTTGTATTTTCAAATATACCGTTTCCTTATTATGAGACGTTCATTTTATTTCTTACTTGAACATTTTTAATTTTATTTATAGAAAATACCATTTCACTGGTAAAGTTTCTTGAAAAACATTTAGTTTTCAAAAGAACATTTTGTTTTGTAGAAAAACAGTTTGTTTTATTTATCCTAAAGTTATAATTCCTTGAGGGAAATAGAACAAATAGTCCGGATGTGACGTTGGTCATGTTCCTCTTTGTGGTATGCCTTTAAGATCTTATTACTTTAAGGAATGAATACTCATTTGTTATACCTTAAAGCAACACCTACATAGCGTAGAGTTAATTGATAGGAGAAAAGTGTGTCCCATCCCTCCCTTTTCAGGTGTCTTTTACGGTTTAATCTTCCTATGTATAAGTAGAAAAAGTTGTTATTTCTAAATATATTACATAATTACTACATTACTATATTAGTTAAATACACAATGCGTGTACATGCATAATAAACTCCCCCCCCCTCCTTGTACAAACCGTAATTTCTCTTTATGATTTCGATGGTATCATATTATTATACTTCAAAATTACATCGAAGTATGTAAGTTCATACCTCTTCTATATCAGCTGTTGTATGCATTCGGTAACCATCGAGATTATCTCACTTGGTTTGTAATAAACACTGATATACCAGGATTTTAAATAAACAATGCGCTTGAAACATATGTTATGAAATTTCGTAAAGTACCTTGATTACAGTACACAAAACTAATATTATACATGCTGAATGGGACGGTGCCAAAAGATATCATCCTCTAGGACTGTGATGCCCTTACCACATTTTGAAAACAACGGCTCAATTTTCGCGACCGCGTATAATATTACGCCGGCGGCGGTTCAATGCGTCGGTTCACCACCGAGTCGCGCTTGCGGGCGCTCTCTTGCGTTGGGCTTCACGTGATCTACTATAAATCTAGTGAATTAATTATTATCTATTCTAGTAAAATTAATAATTATTCCTCAATGTAAGTATTTGTTATAAATATGATATACACTTAGTAAAAATAAAACATAAAACACTTTTAATACAAATCAGATAACTTGTGCAACGCTTAACAGCTAAAACGACTATGATTTTAAAATGAGTTTGGGTCTAAAAGGTAATAAAACACACACCTGTTCAAATACAAGTTTAAAGAACTAAGTTATTTTCATCCATATCACAGGTTAGGCTCAGGATATGAAAAAACATGTTTTTACATAGCCTAAACCAAAAAGCGATAAATAATTCTCGACCAACCACATACGAGGTCATATAGAGATAAGATTATCATCCAAAGAAAGGAAACAAAAGCCATTTCCTTCTTACCTGCTTAAAGTATTTACCGATCCAGCATGTTTCAGTTGAAATAGTATTTATAAAAAATAATATTAACATTGATTCTCGATTCTTGTCTATACTGAAATTACCTTTTGACCTGGTATTTAGGCTTAAAATCAGCCCGGGGTTTACAAAAAGGATTATTCTAAATTTAGGCCTAATTTGGGCCTAAAGTAGTTATTTCAAACACATTTCAGTAGGAGCTCAGTTCTCGTATCTGTAAGAGTGTACGTTGTTGTAGGTTTTTGCTGGATTGTCAATGTCATAGATGCTAAATATAATAATAATTATAATATTAGTAATATTAATAAAGTAAATTCAAATATTTAACAAAAACTTTGAAATATTTTAGTTAACATAAATTGTAACTTTCCCGATTTTAGTGGAATATCGGTCTCCGGGAAATTAAATCACAGTGAAGGACATTGATAAAAATACATTTTATGTAAACAGAGCAGAATTGTTTTTTCAGTTCCAAATGCCTTAAAGAACTAAAATATGAAGTTAAGCAGTAAGTCAATAAAACTTGGCGTTCAATAGCTTGGTGTAGAGGGCTGCTAGGCTGCCTTACTGATTACTGATTTATTGCTTTAAGTAATAATAATATATTTTTTAATAAAAAGATAAAATTTTAGTTTAAAAAATGATTTTTTAAACTTGATAGTTTTACTATTATAAACAAAAAAGTATTAACAGTAAATAATAAATATCTTTGTTCAAAGATAATGATTGATTATTATAGAAGTTTTAAGAAACTTTGAAATAATTTTTAGTTATAATTGAATGAGTAATATAAATGTACGTGTTTAATTAAAACATAAAAATTTTTAATAAATTATACGTTATGTTCATCAAAAGAACTTATTTGATATGTTTTAAACAGGGATGTGTTGTGTGTATGCGTGTGGTGTGTGTGTGTGTGTGTGTGTGTGTAGTTGTGTGTGTGTTGTGTAGTGTTGTGTGTGTAAGGTATGGTGTGTATGTGTGTTAAATAATAATAACAATAGCATGAAGTACAATAAAACTAACGTATTAATAATAAAAAATAATAATAAAAATAAAGTAATAAAAATAAAATAAAGTAATAAAAATAAAAATAAAATAAAAAATAATAAAAATAATAATAAAAATAAATAAAAAGTATTAAAACAAAATAAAAAACATAATGTTAATAAATATATGAGTTAAAGCAATAAAGCATATGAGTTAAAGCAGTAAAACATATGAGTTAAAGCAGTAAAGCAGTAAAACAAAAGCACATACTAATCCCTTTGTTGCTAGGTTAACACCTCTATTGATTTACTGATTTACTGCTTTAAGGTATGTAATGTTAATAAATATATGAGTTAAAGCAGTAAAACATATGAGTTAAAGCAGTAAAGCAGTAAAACAAAAGCATACTAATCCCTTTGTTGCTATGTAACACCTCTATTGATTACTGATTACCGCTTTAAGGTATGTAATGTTAATGAAAATATGAGTTAAAAAAGTAAAACATATGAGTTAGACAGTAAAACAAAAAAGCATACTAATCCCGTGTGCTAGTAAACACCCTCTATTATTTACTGATTTACTGCCTTTGGGGTATGTAATGTTAATAAAATATATGAGTTAAAGCAGTAAAACATATGATGTAAAGCAGTAAAAACATATGAGTTAAAGCCGTAAAGCAAGTAAAACAAAACATACTAATCTCTTGTTGCTGTAACACCCCTATTGATTTACTGTTTTACTGATTTAAGGTCTGTAAAGTATATGTTTTAAATAAAATTTCGTACAATTGTAGTAAAAATGAAATTCTTTATATATCAGCCACTCTGACTTTTTCTTCCTTTCTTCTTCCTCTGCTTTTTCATTATTTATATTGGTATAACTTCTTAAATAGATTTCTAATTTTTAATGTTATTGCTCAGTTTTTCCTGGTTTTAGAGTGTAACTACACGACCTCAGTACTCGACTCATCAATTGTGAATTAGTCGCTGATGGGGCTTTCCCCTTTTTGTTTCTGTGGATACCAATCCTTGAAAGAAGAGTCATGAAAAAATACACCAAAAGGTGTATTTTATATATATATATATATATATATATATATATATATATATTATATATATATATATATATATATATATATATATATATATATATATATAATATATATATATATATGTGTGTGTTGTGCTGTGTTGTAGTGTAGTGTAGGGTAGTGAGCGACGGCGGTATATGTATCTGGGATGGGTGTATGTGTCTAGGTATGTGTGTTTGTGTGTGTGTAGGGGTAGGTGTGAGCGTTAAGTGCCTATGGTGGTTAGTGTGTATAAAAAAGCCCTAGCGTATGTTGTGTGTATTAAATAGCCTAGCGGGTGTTGCGTGTGGCATAAGTGTCATAGTGGTGTAGGCGTGGTTTGTAGGTGTGAGCTAGGCGTTTGTATGTAGTCAGCAGGGTTAGTAAGGGGGGTGTGTGTATATAGGCGGGTGTATGTGTCTAGGCATGTGTGTTTGTGTGTGTGTGTGTGTAGGTGTAGATGTGTAAGTGGTCTATGGGTGGGTGTATGTGTGTGAATAAGTAGTCCTAGCGGGTTGTGTGTTCTAGAAGGAACAATTTTCGTTGTGTGTGTGTGTGTGTGTGTGTTGTGTGTGTGGATTGAGTAAATGTGTAAATTTTTAAAGGTTCTTGAGTGGTGTAGGAGATGATAGCGATTTTTACTCTCTCCTTCTCTCTCTTCTCTTTTGTATATATTATATATATAAATATATTTATTATATATATATTTATATAAGATTATATATATTATATATAATATATATATATATATATATAATAATATATATATAAATATATATATATATTATATATAATATATATAATATATATATATATATATATATATATATATATATATATATATATAATATATATATAATTACCTTCCGTTTTCTACTTTTTCATTATTGTAGTCTTACTCGTCACGTGATCCCAAGCTTGCTTGCCATTGGTCACCGATTTCGCCATTTTCGCCTCGAACAAAGCTTTTACCATCGTTCCTCTAAAACATCCAAATTACGTGTTTTCCATTATAAAACATTTGCTAGATCTTGTGGATATTGATCGTGTGAGCATCAGTGATTCTGTTAATACTCGTTTAATGCTCCAACAATCTTCACTTTAACCTTTGCCTTCGAATTGTACAAGGTCTGTGTCTCGTGTTATTTTTAAGCCCTAATTTTGTGCCATTTCATAAAGTGAATAATATTTTTGTAGTGATATTTAGTAGAAATTATTCAGCATAAATAACCTTTATTGTGTATTACATTTTATTTAGATTTAAGCAATTTAATAATATTTTATTCAATTATGTAACGAATCTATGCCAAAAATTTTATATATTTTATGTAATAGTTTCCCTTAAAACAAAATAAAGAAAACGAATATTTTATGCATAACTTTCATATTTTATATATTGGAAGATATTATTATTTATTATTATTATTATTTATTATTATTATTATTATTATTATTATTGTTAATTGTTTACCATATGTTAATTATGTTTACTATTTCAAATAGATTTCCGACTTCCGACCGCTGACCAACTTGTATTATTGACCCAGCCTTTCTGATTTGTAACGCCCAACGTTATAGTGGTGACCCTTCGTGATCTGGAGTGAGTGCTGACGCTGTTACATATCCCAGCACTCCTGGAATCCTCTCTCATATCCACAGTATTCACATTCGAAGCAAGAAAAACCATTTATTATATAATTATAAATATTTATTAACATATTACAAAAAATTTTAAATAATATCTGGGTGAACTATGGCCCAAATTACCATTTTCAAATAATTTTTTTTTACATCATTTTCGCCCATAAAAGCGGCATAATATATATTTTTGTTAACATTCCTATACATATTTGTGAAAATTTACTCAGTTTTTGGTCTCCGACCATCATATTTTCCATATTTAGCGTATGTAAGTTGCGTTTTAGCGCATTTAATTTCGTAATTGTTCTCAAAATATTTTTGCATTTTACATATTTTAATCATTTATTTTTACATTATTTTCGCCCATAAAAGCGGCTTACTATACATTTTCCCCATCCATTGCATACCTCGTTGTAGTATTTAGTCTATTTTTGGGTCTCTGACCCCTATTTTTATCTTATTATCGTATGCAAATCGCATCTTAAGCATATTATTTTTTTTTTTCTCGTAATATTGTAATCGAAAATATTTTTCAATCGTATTATATAAATATTTATCAACTATGTCCCCCCCTGACGCTGCAAATACTGAAGGTATGAACGTAATACAACAACAGCCTGCTTCAGACAGGGAATCGTCTGGTGTATATACTGGTAAGTTTGTCAACAACGATCTCGATTTGACCTTTACCTTACTCGAGCTCCAGCTGGAATCCACTAATGAGCTTGCACGGTTCAGAGCTCTTTTAAATATATTGCCTGTTCCCGTTTTACAGCGCCTAAAGGATGTTTTACCCTCCTTACATTCTCACAACCAACCCTATACCCAACTTAAAACCGAACTTTTAAACCGGCTGGGAGAAACCGATGCAGAAAAAGTAAAAAAACTTTTGACAGGCGGCTCTCTTGGGGATCGTTTGCCATCAGTTCTGTTATCTGATATGCTCAATCTTCTTGATGGTCCTCCCGTAGGTAATTGTATCCATATTGTTCGTCATCTCTTCCTACAGAAACTCCCTGCAGAGATGCAATTGCGCTTAGCCACCGTCGACCCTAATTGTTCACTACAGGAATTAGCTACTTTTGCTGACAGAATTTGCAAAGCGAAACCTCTTACGACAGCAGCAGACATACCTTCACAAGTTTCGCATATCACAGATCCCACCAGTAATAATAACTTAACACCAGCGTCACTATCGCATGTAAATGAGTCAGTTAACGCATTGCGCCAACCGCCGCCCACTGAAAATGCTTATATTATTTCACAACTACAGGTGTTACAGAACACCATCATGGACCTAACTACGAGAATGCGAGCTTTGGAAACGCGTTCCACTGCTCCTCCCCCCCCTCCTCCTTCCCCTCCTTATCCTCAACAACAATATCCTTATCCTCAACAACAATATCCTCAACTTCAACAGTATCCTTCATCCTCTCATCATCCTTATTCCCCGCCTCCTTCACACCCCCAGCCCCCTCCCAATGCATCAAATACTTATTCTGCTTACAATTATGGTCATAATTCTCGCTCTCCAACTATGCAACGACGTTCATATCGTCGCTCACCTACTCCCTCGCGTCAGTTCGCCTCTTCTCCTGTTGATTCTCAGGCTTTGGTTCAGTATCCGTCACATAACCAACAGGGTATTTGTAGGAACCATCAACGTTTTGGAGATCAAACTCGGTCATGTCTTAAACCTTGTACATTCGGGAATTTAAACTTAAATACCACTCCATAAATTCGCTCGGAGTGGTTTCAAAGGCGTCAAACTTACTTTGTGTCTACGATCCATCCACCAAACTATCTTATCTCGTCGACTCAGGGAGCAGCATTTCCGCTTTTCCTCGGTCCATCCTCGGGAAAACTCGTGCTCCAGAAGCATCAGGTTCTTTACGCGCTGCCAACGGCACAACCATTAACACTTATGGTACCAAACGACTCCACTTAACGCTCTCGTTCCGTCGTGATTTTATATGGGACTTCACGATAGCCGACGTCACTTTACCAATAATAGGTGCCGATTTTCTGTCCCACTTCAACCTTCTTGTAGACATGAACCACAACCGCATCATTGATTTTGAGACACATTTCTCATCCGCTTGTATTCGTGCGTCTGCTTCCATCAGTGGCATACATCTTTCCCCATCTAATAATGTTTTTGAATCGTTATTAATCACCGATTTTCCAGAGCTTCTTTCTCCAGTCTCGAAGTTCCCCCCTGTGAAACATAATGTTGTTCATCACATTGAAACTTCCGGCAGACCTCCATTCTCTCATGCTAGACGTCTTGCACCAGATAAACTCAAAGCTGCGAAACTAGAATTTGAATCTCTCTTAGAGAAGGGCATCATCCGACCTTCTAAGTCTGACTATGCCTCTCCCTTACATATGGTGCTCAAACCAAATGGAGATTACCGTCCGACTGGCGATTATCGCTGCCTGAATGCGATCACCCGCCCGGACCGCTATAATGTCCCTCATCTACAGGATTTCACATCCCACCTCTCTGGCTGTACCATCTTCTCAAAAATTGACTTAATTTCGGCATTTTTTCAAATTCCCGTCAATCCGGAAGACATTCATAAGACTGCCATTATCACTCCTTTCGGCCTTTACGAATTTCTTCGAACGCCATTCGGTTTACGAAATGCTAGTCAATCATTTCAACGTCTTCTAGACTCAGTATTACGTGGTTTACCCTTCGTATTCGCCTACATAGACGACTTATTGATTGCCAGTGTCTCTCCGGAGAAACATACTCACATCTCAGGCAAGTTGTTTTACCTAGACTAAGTGAAATAGCGTTGTCTTATTGTGTCAATTCTATACCAAATGCTGAATTCGGAGTTTCATCCGTTAACTTTCCTCGGACATACAATCTCTGCCGACGGTATACGTCCCCTTGAGGATCGTGTGGCAGCCATTCGTGAGTTTCCGAAACCCGTTAAACAGCGTCAACTCCGTCGTTTTTTAGGGATGGTAAACTTCTACCATCGTTTTATACCGTCCGCCGCTAAAATTCTCCTCCCGCTTCACGCACTTCTTAAACATCCACGTAAAGGTTCTGCTGCTTCTGTCACTGTAGATTGGAACGACGAAGCAACTAATGCCTTCACCGCCATCAAGGAAGCCCTTGCCTCTTCCGTGTTGCTTATATTTCCATCCGACACAGCCCCGACTAGAATCAACACCGACGCTTCAGACTTCGCAGCTGGGGCTGTGCTACAACAATTTATTGATAACGAATGGCGTCCATTAGCTTTCTTTTCTAAAAAGTTCCAGCCGCCTGAAACAAGGTATAGCGCGTTTGGAAGGGAACTTCTCGCAATTTATTTAGCAATTAAGCACTTCCGTTACTTCATAGAAGGTCGGGAATTCCATGTTGTAACCGATCATTTACCCATCACGCATGCCATTACAGCTTCCACAGCGAAACAGTCACCGCGTGAAGCCCGCCACCTTGAGTTCATTGCCCAATTCACAACTGATATCCGCCATATAAAAGGAAAAGACAACATTCCTGCCGATGCTCTCTATTCCGAATTAACGCTATATCTCCTTTACCAGACATTGATTTCGTCGAAATGGCTCGCTTGCAGCAACTCGAAGAGATTATTTTCCCTCCCGCCTCTTCTTACGACATTCAAACTGTAGAAATTTTTGGTTTTCCACCTTTGTTATGCGACGTCTCTTCCGCACATCCTCGTCCAGTAGTACCAACCCCCATGCGCAGAAAGGTGTTTCACACCATTCACGACGTGTCGCACCCAGGGGTAAAAGGTAGTCAAGTTAAAATAGGTAAGCATTTCGTCTGGCCGTCCTTACTAAAGGATGTTAAACAGTGGACAACGCAGTGTCTCAACTGTCAAAAATCTAAAGTGCACAGGCACACTGTCGCTCCTCTTCAGCAATTTCTTCCCCCTGGTGAACGTTTTGACCAGGTGCACATTGATTTAGTCGGCCCTTTACCACCCTCAAATGGTTTCACACATATTTTAACGTGTATAGACCGCTACACTCGATGGGTAGAAGCCATTCCCTTGCGTGATACTTCCAGCGAGACAATTGCTCAGGCATTTCTGTACAACTGGATAGCCAGGTTTGGCACTCCGTCGACTGTGTCCACTGACCAGGGTAGGCAGTTTGAGTCTTACCTCTGGAAGGATCTTATGACTCTAATTGGCTCTAAGCGCCTTCGCTCTTGCAGCTATCATCCGCAAAGTCAAGGGCTCATAGAGAGGTTCCACCGACAGCTAAAGGCCTCTCTTATGGCCCATGGAACACCGGACAATTGGTCCGAAACTCTCCCTCTTGTCCTACTCGGTATCAGAACTTCGTACAAAGAAGACCTCAAATGCTCAACTGCTGAGCTCGTCTATGGCACCACCATCCGAATACCTGGTGAGTTTATACTTCCCTCTCCAAAAACTACGAACCAGCACACCTTCCTGTCACGCCTTCGCCAGTGTACCGAAGCATGGAAGCCGTCTTTGCCACGCCACCCTCCCCGTCCAACCTACATGCCTGCGGATTTGGAGACTTGCTCTCATGTGTTAATTCGGCATGATTCACACCGTAGCCCCTTGCAAGCCCGCTATGACGGACCTTTCCTCGTATTAAAACGCTATCGAAAGTTCTTCACCTTACAGAAGGGGAGCAAAAGCGAAAACATATCAGTGGATAGGATCAAACCGGCTTATTTTGAACATGATCCCGCTTCTTCCACCACTCTTGCCCCACCTTCTGCACCCGCACCATCTACCTCTACTTCGCAAGATGATATCGACTTTATGCCCATTCTGCCTTTTACATC
Organism: Trachelipus rathkii; assembly: GCA_015478945.1. Classification (NCBI taxonomy): domain Eukaryota; kingdom Metazoa; phylum Arthropoda; class Malacostraca; order Isopoda; family Trachelipodidae; genus Trachelipus; species Trachelipus rathkii. The sequence continues at coordinate 8,741 of JABUQX010118955.1, read as the reverse complement.
AACTTGTTCTCCATCTGATCCTTTGCCAACTCCTTCAACTAGTCACTACTTCGCCAGCTACTTCAGCGCCCCGCGCTACGACATCTCCGCCTCCTGTTCCAATACAGATTTCTCCTCCGAATCCAGAACCGATTCCTCCTCCGAATCCGGAACCTATTTCGACTCAGACTTTACCGCCTTGTCTACCTCGTTCTACATCGCGTTATGGACGTACTCTTCGCCCTGTTGTCCGATTTTCACCTTGATCTAAACGACGCTCCACTGTTTAGAGGGGAGCTCTATTACCTTCCGTTTTCTACTTTTTCATTATTGTAGTCTTACTCGTCACGTGATCCCAAGCTTGCTTGCCATTGGTCACCGATTTCGCCATTTTCGCCTCGAACAAAGCTTTTACCATCGTTCCTCTAAAACATCCAAATTACGTGTTTTCCATTATAAAACATTTGCTAGATCTTGTGGATATTGATCGTGTGAGCATCAGTGATTCTGTTAATACTCGTTTAATGCTCCAACAATTCTTCACTTTAACCTTTGCCTTCGAATTGTACAAGGTCTGTGTCTCGTGTTATTTTTAAGCCCTAATTTTTGTGCCATTTCATAAAGTGAATAATATTTGTCAGTGATATTTACTAAAAAGCATTCAGCATAAATAACCTTTATTGTGTATTACATTTTATTTAGATTTAAGCAATTTATTAATATTTTATTCAATTATGTAACGAATCTATGCCAAAATTTCTTAATATATTTATGTAAATAGTTTCCTTTAAAACAAAATAAGAAAACTAATATTTTATGCATAACTTTCATATTTTATATTGTAAGATTATTATTATTATTATTATTATTATTATTATTATTATTATTATTATTTATTGTTATTATTGTTCCATATGTTAATTATGTTTACTATTTCAAATAGATTTCCGACTTCCGACCGCTGATCGATGTTTCATTATTGACCCAGCCTTTCTGATTTGTAACGCCCAACGTTATAATATATATATATATATATATATATATATATATATAGATGTATTTATTCATATTATATATATATAAACGCCTCGTTGGCGCAGGGGAGGTTTGAAGTCACCGGCCTTCTCATACGAGAGGGGCGCTGGTTCCCAAATTCCTCCGAGCAGCAGTTGGAGTTTTTATTCTACCTGGAGGCAAGAATTAAAAACTCGACTGCGAACACGTTGGTGGCGCTGGTTTGGGATAGCGGACCTTAAAGTTCGATTTCCTGTGGTCCCCCCGTTTACCCCTGCATAGGGATAAAGGCACGTTTAAATAAGGTAGTTTTATATATATATATATATATAAGTATATATATATACTATATATATAATATATACTATAATAATATATATATATAGGATAATATATATATATATATATATATATATATATATATATATATTCAGAGGCGGCTCATGGTACAAGTTATAGGTGGTTGCATCTGACATTTCATACACAATGGATGAGTTAGGATGGGAGATCTTTGGGTCTCCTTTCATGAAGCCAACTGCAGCAGAACGCTTGGAGTGTTTGCGGTGTTTGAGCTGAACGATTTTTCAATAACCTCTCTCAGAAGACTAGGCGGCGTTATAGTGGGAGTGGGTTGTCACATCAAGCTCCATTTCATCCGGTATGGCATAAAATCCTTTAGAGAGTGCTGTGATAGAAAACTCAGAGGAAGTTATAGGAGGATTCGGAAGAGCCGTAACAGTCCAGCAAGCTATCAGAAGGCTGGTTGGTGGGTTGTTCGACAGCAGTACAACCGATTGACATCGATGCCTGTTTCAGGAATAAATCTACGGCAAAGTCTCTTATGAGTTGCATTTTTTACAGCTGGGGTCAGTGTGTTCTAGTTTAGGATATTAGATGTTTATATTTTAGGGAATACTCCTTGGTTTGCTGCTTAGGGACAATTATTTCAGGAGTATTAGTAATGGTAGAAGACGGATTAGGGAACCTACACGCAGGCCTCTTAGGCGAGTTTGGATAACTCATCGGGATGCAGACTGGGAGGAGTTTCTCGGCAGGAAATGCTCTCCAAACTTTGTGGCGGAAGAGAAAAATTAGTTTCGTTGCTGGTTGGTTGAAAACTAGTATTCGGGAAAGATTGGATCAAGAGGGTTGCTTTGGACTATTTGAAAAGTCGGTAATATGGCAATGCAGGAGGGCAGGCTGCAGTAACTGTACGAGTCTAGCTGGGAATGAAGGGTAAAGCTCTGATGGAATGGAGTTGTGTCGGGGGTTGACACGCAGAGGCGGGGGAGCTGCTGCAATTTTAGTGTAGGATTGCCTTTGTCTTTGAGCTGGTGTATGTCACCTATCCTGCTCAATTTTTTTATGGTGCATAGCTCCAAAACCTATTATTCGAACAGGCAAGACAGACATTTTAGGGAAGAGGCACTGTAGATTCCCTAGTTTTTGCAGTTTGGAGTGTTTTGGCAGGAAATCTGATATATTTCTTTATAGGCCGCGCAGAGGTCACGCGGTCCCCCACACAATTTTAGAGATTACCAAACAGCTGACACATAAAACAGAGTCTAGGTCTGGGAATAAATGGACGAACACTGTAGACTGTAAACTCTATTTTCACCTTTAAAGGTGGAAAAGGATGTTAAAGGTCAGCAGCAAGAAAAGGATTTGGGGTGTCAGGTCAGAGTTGACGTGGGGGAAACCTGTATACACTTACAACAGGAAATCTTTTCTGTTGAAGATTTCTTAGAATGACAGCAATGTCATCGTTTTTCTGTTCTAGAGAATAAATAGTGCCTTTGGATGTTTCTTACTTCATCAGGGGTTGAAATAAGTGAGATATCTCCGAGACACATTAGGAATGACAAGATGGAATTTTGATTCCGTGTAGTAGCTTGAACGAGAAAATACCCGTTTCTCATTAAAGTGACGGAGGAGGGGGTTTCAACTCCTAAAGCTTATTCAAGTCCATGGCTAAGAATGATGGTTCTATGGGCGGTAAGAGCTTTGGAGGTGGTGGATTGCAATAAGTAATAGATCGGGAATGATGTGTCTGCTGGCAGTCCCGAGCAGCATGTTGAGTAAGCAAATAAGAACGACTAGGACCAGGGGCACCTTTTCGGGGTTTCCCCATCCGTTTGGGCACCCGAGATGTCGAAGGCGTGCCAGGCAACGGATCGCTGAGGCCTTGCAGGTGAAGTGGATGGAATCCTAGTGTTAATGTTCGAGGTACAATCCAAAAGAGTAGGTCCATTAATCAATGCATGGCCAGTTAAGAGTTGAATCAATTGTATACCGTGGCATTTTCAAAGCAACTTTCATCACAAATTAAATTAAATTCTTCCAACCTCCATGAGGTTTGTGCCCGGAGGGCCATGCTAAGCAGAAGGAGAGTCTCTTATTCTAGGTGTTCCAGAGGGTCCGGGAAAAACAAACCAAACCTGGTACTTGGTCATGTGTACTGGACCACGAAAAAGTGACTAGGCTCACCCCCCTTCAGCACAGAGGACGTCAGGTGCACCTCCCATAAATAAGGGTGACACCACCGTTCATCTGCCTCTCTGAAGAAAAAAAATATATAGTGGAGGAAGAGGAATGAAAAATATAGATAATTAATTCGAAAAATGAGAGGTCAGGAAGATAACAAATATTATGTATGTGAAAACCACACATATTAGTACCGGAGCCGGGGGATACACAAAATCCCTAAAGGGATTTAAGTTGCAACACCATAACAAGAATTAGTACTACCCTGCGGGAGGTTAGGAATATAGTTTCAGGAAATTTTAAATTGGAAGTAGCTTAAAATTAAAGGAAAATAGATACATTTCAGAGAGAAATTTAGCAACTTTTATGTTAAATTGTTAAAAAAAAGATACAAACAAGAACTTAACAAAGAACTATAATACATGATAAATATTGAAATCCTTAATGTGTTAATGAACATGGTCGGCGGCGGCAAATACAAGATCAAATCCCTAAGGACCTAAAAAATATCTCCCTCGTCGGATAAAGACAGGCAATAAAAGTTTTGCAACTCTAATGATGTGGAAACTTCAAGAACATCTGTAAAAATAATAAGAATCTATATTAAAAACTTGCATGTTAATATTCCTATTTGATATTAAAAGCTAGGACTTAAGTTTGTTAAGAATGTAAATTCATAGGGTAATATAGAGACCTAAATTTTTGAGATGATTCGTAATATCCTCTTAACTTTTGTTATTTTATATATACTATATATATATATATATATTATTATATATTTTATATTATATATATATATATATATATATATATATATATATATATATATATATATATACTAGTATATACTAATATATATATATTATAGATATAGTTATATATAATATATATATATAGGTATACCTAAGCTTATTATTATATTATCTATATATATAATAATATATATATATATATATACTATATATAATATATATATATATTATATATATATCAGGGCTGCGGAGTCGGAGTCGGAGTCGGAGTCGTGAGTCGTTGCAATTTCCCGGAGTCGGAAACTGCGTGGCGCGAGAGTGGAGTCGAGTCGAAGATTTCCTGTGTAAGTGGAGTCGGGAGTCGGAGTTCCGGAGCGAAGATTCCCGTGTCAAGTGGATAGTCGGAGTCGGGACAGTCGGGAGTCGAAAATTTAGAGAAAACTATTATTATTATTATTATTATTATTATTTTATTATTATTATTATTATTGATATTATTATTATTATAATTATATCATTATTATTATTATTATTTATTATAAAAGTTTTTGATTTTATTTACAAAAGTTTCTAAATATTTATTTTTGACATATTTATTTTATTTAAAACAATCTTTGAAAATAATTATACAGGAGAAGAAGATATATTTACATAGAATGTTCCCGAGCGGTTTCGCTCTATACTTGAGGACATCTCCAGAGGATTATTTCTTGTAAGCGAATGAGTTTTTAAATTGATATATAATAAGTAAATCAAAAGATATTGAGTCTGACTGATAAATACATTAAATTTTATTGTTAAGGTTCTGTGGGTTCGTGTTTTTGATTTGTAGAAAGCCTCCGCAATTTTAGTTTCTGGACTTCACACGATCCGTATTAATTTTGGGAAGTGTTTAGAAATATTACTAATAGTTGATTGACCATGTGCCGTATTGAATGTTCAAAGATTTTGCTGGGGACTGTAGAGATGTTGATTATGCCCTGTCCGACAATTTATTCTTCGAGTAACCAATATATGTCGACGTACAGTCTAAATCAGGGCAGTTAAAATTGGTACACAACTTGATGGTTGTCGGGCAAAGCATCTCTTGTGCTAAAGGAAGATGACAGTAGTTTGGTTTTGGTATAGTCTGACTTTAATTTTGAGGTGTCTTTAGTTTTGAGGGAGAATTCAAAATATTACGAAGGCACTTTTCTCCTCCTTATTGACAAATAGCATTGGAAGTTTTTGAAGAGAAATTTAGCGAATTTTTCTGATATTTTTACCTTTCCTTTATGTATATAATTTTGTAAGGTTTTATTAAATTAAATTTTTCACTGAATTATTGGGGATGATCACAGTTAATTAATTTTTACTTTAATGGGGCAAATTTCTTCATCAAAAGTTTTTCCCAAAGTTGAACATAGGTTGTATGCTCTGTTTAAACTAAAATTTTACGATAGATTCTTTGTAAATAGTCGGTGATAGGATCCATAGTTCAGTATACAGACCCATTATTCAGTTGGTTTGAACATGTATCCCTGTAGATATGAGCCGTCAGCAAGTGAACGATTGATTTGATGTCTAAAAAACAGATAGGCATTATTAACCTAAGTTTCGTATTGTGAATTTTAAGCATGACAAACAACTCTTGAATTCTATTGATGAACTGAATGTATATGATCTATTGTTCCTAACAAATAGTAGGGTTGATCGTCGACATACCTTATAGTAAAATACGGGGTTTAAGTTGTTTGTTTCACGAAAGGATTTTGTTTTCCAGATTGGGACATATAGAAGTCCAGCAAATGTAGGTTTTCAAGTGGTTCAGCCCATCGGCGGCAGTCCATCAGAATTTGTAGATATATGTTTGTCTTTAAATTAAACGATGTTTGATTACAACAAATTAATAAAAGGGTTCCTTATTTATGTTGTTCTAATATATCTGGTGGGGGTAGGTTATTTTGAGTGAAACACTTCGTTAATTATTATGTCAATCGTATCAAGAACCGGTACATTTATGAACAAAGAGTTTAACATCAAGTTGAGGCGAAACTATATTAGTCGCTTCAAAGTTTTAAGTTTTGATAATTACATAATGTTCATTATTTGATTTAACTATGAAGGAGTTATTAAGATATGGTCGAATAATATGATGTTCAGATATTGGGCAATTCGTGTGTAACCGTTCCGCAAATAGATATTACAGGTCTCAAAGGTGAATTCTGAGTTTTTGTGTATTTTAGGCAAATCTATAATATATTAATATATATATATATATATATATATATATATATATATATATATATATATATTTATAATACTATATATATATATATATATATATATATATATATATATATATATATATATATATATATAATATATATATATATATTATATATATATATATATATATAGTATATATATATATATATATTATATATATAATATATATATATTATATATATATATACATATATAGAGGTGGCATCGTTACTCAAAAAAAGTAGTTCCGTTATCGTTATCCCGTTTCTTTGAAAAAAGTAGTTCCGTTATCGTTAATCCGTTTCTTTGAAAGGAAAAAAGTAACGAAGTGCCGTTACTCCGTTACTTTTAGCTTTTCAATATGACATTAATTACGGTATCTTAGGCAATTTTTTGGTTGTGCATATTAAATTTTTCAACATTATCATTATTATTAAAAAACATACCCTCATGTAAGACCCTAGCACACTCAAGACTTAGTCCCTTTGCATCCACCAACGATATAATTGCACCAGCCACCTTCCTGCCATTCACCACAACTTTCCTACTACACTCTGCATCATCCCGTTTCCCTTTTCATCCAACATGTATTGCTAAATATTTAAACCCAGACACTTGTTTCATCTGCTCAATATCTAGCATAACTTCACACCGAGGACTGTCTCACTCACAACCATAACCTTAATCTTATCTACGTTTACTTTCAAATCCATCCTTTTACCACCACCCTGCCAAAATCTCTCTACCAATCTTCTCAAACACTCTCTTCAGATTCGCCCCACAAAACCAAATTAGTCATCCGCATATAATAGGTATTGCATCCTCCACTCTCTTCCATTCTCCATCAATTCTAACCGAGATTGTGGAGTCGGTGTCGAAGTCGCGGAGTCGGGGAGTCGGTAATTTTGAAGAGAGTGGAGTCGGAGTCGGAGTCGGAGTCGGTGTCAGAGTCAGTAATTTTGAAGAGGGTGGAATCAGAGTCGTAGTCGGAAAATTTTGAAACGACTCCACAACCCTGATTCTAACACCCATCCCCTGCCATCCCCACTCTAATTCTTTCATAACCCCATCTATATACAAATTGAATAACCAAGAAGACATAGCACTCCCCTGCCTCACTCCGCTATTAATATTAAAACAATCACTTTCAACTCCATATATTCTTACACACGCTTTACTATCGTCATATATACTTTTGATTCCATTCAGAAGCTTACCACCAACACCATATATCAATAACACCTGCCATAGAGCTTACGTATTAATCATTTCATACGCCTGTTTGCAAATCCAAAAAATCTAAATAAAATTTATTCTTCTCCTCCCTCATTTTCTCAATCATTTTTTTCAATGTAAAGATTTGATCCACACATCCTCTACCACTTATAAAGCCACCTTGTTCTTCACAATAAGTCCTTCAGTCACTCGACGCATTCTTTCGACCAAAATATTCCTTACTACACTTAATAAACTAATTTCCCTATAATTCCTACAGTTACCCTTATCTCATTTACCCTTATATAATGGTACTATTACTGCTCTCCTCCAATCCCTCGGAACTATACCTCCCATAAACGCTTTATTATATATACAACTTCCAAATCCAATCAATCACCATCTCGCCTCCGTTCTTGATCATTTCACCGGTAATTTCTTCTATACCTGCAGATTTATCATTCTTCAACTTTCTCGCTCTAACTATACTTCCTCCTTACTAATTACCTCATGCCCAAAATACCTACTTGCACCATAAAACCCACATACATTCACTAGTCACTCTTCATTACGTGCCAAATGTTATTGCAGATTTTCGAAGTGTTCCCACCACACTCTAGTTACATTCATCTCATCAGTTACGAAAGCACCATCCCTATTCATTATTCTATGCAAATTCTCCTTATTCTTTATAATATATTATTATTATATATATATATATATATATATATAATAACTTAATATTATATATATATATATAATATATATATATATATATAATATAGTATATATATTATAAAAGGAATTTTTAGCTGATCGGGGGTGGTCAGATTGGCTATTCAACATTTCAAAGAAATCGAACAAAATGATAAACGGACCTAAAAGATAACGGAGAAAAAAATAACGGAACTTATTCGGAGCGTTTACATGTGAAAGAAAAGTAACGAGGTCCGTTACTCCGTAACTGCTACTGAAAAAAGCTAGGTTCCGTTAGTAAGGGTACGGATCGTGCCCACCTCTGATATAATATATATATATCCCTCTTTTTTC
>JABUQX010118954.1:17500-56744 GCA_015478945.1 Trachelipus rathkii | reverse complement strand
TATTAATATATATTAATATATATATAATAATATATATATATATATTAATATATATATATATATATATATTATATATATTATATATATTATATATATCTTATTATATTATTTATATATGATATATATATATAATTATGTCAATATTAAGATATATCATATATTAATTAAATAATAATATTAATATATATATTATTAATATATTAATAATATATTAATTAGAAGTTTTTCAAAAGATAAATAGATATGTTTTGGAATTTATACATAAGAGAAAATAATGAAATATAAATGAGTTGGCATACTGATAGCAAGAAAAAAAGAGATAAGTGAACAGTTAGAGGATAAGGAGAATGAAAGGGACTTACAAGGGAATAGAAAGCTCTTCTGGCAGGAAGAGGAAAAAGGTTAAGTAAAATAAAATAATAATGGGAATCTGTTAGAATAATATAATGAATAAGGGATGGTGCTTCGTACTGATTGAAACGATGAGTGGGAATGAAGTTCTCGAATGAAACAAATCGGAAATAACTCACTTAGTATAACATTGAATAGTGTAAATAATTAAGAAGTATAGGTGATAAGTGAACTGTGTGTGGGTTTGATAAAATGTAGCAGGAAGGAATAGATATTGTTGAAATTATGGATAGTAAATGAAGTCACTTACTAAGAAGGAGGTAAATGGGTAGAGTGAGAAAGTTGAAGAATGTTAATTACTAGTCAATGATGTATATATAAAATTAGAAATTGCTGGTGAATAATGATACAAGAACGGAGCCGTAAAATATGCGTGATGATTGGATTTTGGATAATTGTGCATAAATCATTAAGCGTTTATGGTCAGGGTATAGTTCCGAGGATTGGTAGGAAAAGAGCATTAATAAAGTACCTCTTAATATAATGAGGTAATGAGTGAATTATAAGGGTAGTAAAACATGTAGTGATATATATATATATAATATAATATAGGGGAATTAGTAGTATTTGAGTGTTGTTAATGGGGTTCGTAATATGAAGAAAGAGGTTTTGTTCAAGATTGATGACCGTGTTAAAAGGCTTATAGATGGGCAATGAAGCATTCGATGGGGGAAAAAAGCCCGTGGAAGTGGCTGAACAAATAAAAAAAGAGGCCTTAAAGATTTATTTGTAGAGAGAAGTTTCTTGGACCAACGTTTATTTTAATTTATCATTTAATCTAAAATGGTAATAAATAATTCTTTGGAAAAGAGAGAGTATATCATGTATCAAGTAAGAGAAGAAAGAATATTCGACGAAGTTGGTAATGTATTCACATATATACAAGTTTAATAAATTGTATTAATGGATAAGTTTGCATTCCCTAATGTGATGTATTTATATATAATATTATAGGCCGTAGATAAGTGGGAGCAGTAGGGTGGTGTTTATCGCTGGTTCCTTATGTGTTATTATTCAATTTGTATAGTGGATATATAAAGTATATAGAAAGAATTATAGGGCCAGTCAATTATAAGTTAGCAGGAGATTATGGGGTGGTTTAGAAATATAGAGAATAGAAGAGAGTTTGATATATATGTAGGTGCTGTTTCTTTTATTATATTCTTATATTGATAGTCTGAATAATATTATTGGTCAATTTGTGGTGGTGAATCTGAAGTAGAGTTTTGAGAGGGATTGGTAGTATGAGTAGTTGAATTAGGAGATAGATAAAGAGAATATGTGAATTTAGTGGTAGACTAAGAGGGAGGTTATATGGTTGTGAGTGATACGGACAGATCCTTATATGGCAGTTGACATATCACACATCAACATAGACTGGAAAAGTGCTGAGTTTATTTTTACTGTGAAAAGTTCATATTAAGTAGTGAAATTGGATCAAGGGAACAATTAGAGCAGAGATAAGTTAGTTAGTATATAAAAATGATTATTGATGAATGGACAGGAAGTGGCTGGTGCATAATTAAATTGTTGTGGTGGTAAAGGGACTTAAGTCTTGAGTGGCACTAGAGTTCCTTACATGAGGTATTTAGTTATCCGCTATTAAGTTATATTAAATGTATATAAATAGTAGTATTGAGATCTTAAACCATGGTCTGGATAAGAGTTTATGATTAAGTGATCTGATGTAATCATATAATATATACGAATATATAGTTGATGGACAATTCTAGGATAAGAGGTATTGATTGAAATTAGACAATTTATATATCATAAATTTTAAGGAATAACGTAATAATTATTAGAGCAAAAAAAGATAATAATTTTATTTAATAAAGATTAAATATATATATAATAGAGATATAAAATTAAATAGTATACGTTGATGATATTGGTTATAGGTCTCAATATAAGTATTGAGATAAAAGAATGGATGATAGTCGGTTGGTTTAAGTGGAGAGTATAGTGTGTGTGATATGTGAAATCGTGAGAGACGCCGGCTGGGAGACCGAAACAATATAAATAAGTTTATAAAGTTCACTATTATTTCTATTTACTGCAATTTATAATAGGAATGTCACTGATAAACGCAGAAGGTGTGGGAAATGCATAGATGCCTAAGGATAGTATATTGGTTATTAAGGATGATGAATGATAACAGGTTTTTGTTAAAATTAAGGGGTAATGGTTTGTATTAGTGCCTACCTATCACCTGAAAGGCCAGGGGATAATACCCCTAACAACTAAACTAGATGACTCCTAGTGAGTTTGATTTGCCGATCCTGAAAGTTTCTCACTTCCTTGCATAGATGTTAGACTCTCATTTTCTATCGGGTATAGTGATTTTTTCATAGTGTGACTTCCTTGTGCGAGTTATTTTTTTTTGCTTTCACTCAACTAATAGGCAGAATTTTATTTTTCCCAATTATTTAACCTTTTTTAAATTAGTTACCGGTTGAAAAAAAATACCCATCTACCATCCCAATTATTTCATAGGAGGCGTGTGTCGGTAAAGCTGGGCTTTTGCTCTATCTTATATCGACTATTTTGTGTTATCCATAATTAGTCGTATCTATCTACTCTTTCTCTATCTCTTCTATCCTCATTTATTTATCTATTTTTATTTCTATATGATGGTCCTATATTAGTGTATATGCCCAACCTTCTACTGAAACCTCTACCTATCTACTGTTCTCACTTTATGCTGAATCTTTCCTAGTATAACTTTTATCTTTATCTATTATCTATCTATCTTTCTACTACCTACAGTACTTGGTGCGATATCGTATAATTCTGATCTATACTATCTATCATATAATCTATCTAGTATCTATTATTACTATTACTATTATATCGATATTATTGACGATTTTATATATCGTCAATAGTGGAACTGCTCTAGTACTATCTATTTCAATTACTATCTATTACTATCTATCTATTATCTATACTAATATCTTATCTAATATATCCTTATTCATTATCTAATCTATCTATATTATCTTATTCATATTATTCATTATTACTATATCTACTCATTGTAATACTACTCATAATACTACTGAGTAATTCATCCCTTTATATATATGCTTATGAATCTTTCATTTTTTTACAGTATTTATTCTATTATCTATCTATCTATCTATAATCTATCTAATCTAATCTATCTATCTATCTCAATTTAATATCAATCCTATCTATCTATCTATCTATCTTAATTACTATATTCTTATAATCATATCTACTATCATGATCTATCTAATCTATCTATCTTATCTTTCTAACTCATAACCTATACTATTATCTGTTATCTATTATCTTATTATATCTATTCTCTATTATCTATAATTACTATTATTATCTATTATTGTTATTATTATATATATATATATAATCTAATTATATTATAAATATGTACTTAAGTGTATACGAAAATAAAGATTAAAGACTTAAAAGTAGTAGACTTATTTTATTTTAAATTCTGTCATATATATATATATAGTTCAACTTCATTTATTCATGATTTAAATTCAAATTTTAATTGACTTTGAAGGAATTTATATTATAGGATGCATATGGAAAAAATATATATATTATATTAATATATTAATATATTGATATTATTAATATGAAATGGGGATTTAGTCTTAAAGGCGTTTGAGCTAGAAATTAAGAAATTAATTAATAAATTTAGAACAAATTTATATAAAAAGTATAAGTTTTTTTCTGTCCTACAGTTTTAGGTCAAATTATTTTAATTATAATGGAAATTCTCTTAGTCGTTTATGTATATATAATTTATTCGATATTTACTATTGAATATAAAAACCCAACCCAAAATAAAGATTTATATAATGACCATAATACTATGGCAATATATGAGAAAGGGCTTGAATCAAGGCTAGGCTGATATGATATCCTTTGCCTCACAATTTTCCACGGGTAAGTAATGTTAAAACTTATAAGGAATGACGTAAGTCAAGGAGGATACTGTATTGTTACCTAGGCTCCCAAGGTTTAAGTTACAAGGTGATCGTTCTTTATAAGTAGTTAATCTATATCACGATAATTCCTAATGGCGAGTTCCATTTACCGTAGCTAGTATTCCTATACAGGGTGTCTCTATACAGTTCATTGAAGTAGGGATAGTAGGTCAGAAGTAACGTGATAATCGATCGTAATAATTCTTTATATATACTATACTCTAAATAATAGTATCAATACCGGTATCAAATTAATAGTCGGCATTACTCCCGGTTACCAATAGTTCGATATTTTGTATTATTAGTTATTTGGTAAAACTGTGTCGTTAACGTTATATAAAATCACTAGTAACGTATTTTAATATAGGTATAGCAAACACATTGGTTGTACCATGTCATATCCTATACCCTTGCTAATGCAGAGAACGACGATCTACCAGTATTAATATATATATTGAGAAATTGTAAAGGGGTTTACTAGAAGCTAAATACCGTCGAAAGCAAATCTAAATGTTACGAAGCCTAGATATTAAGAAAATGGGTTGGTTTGTCTTTCATTATTGAGGTCAGAGGATCTTAAGTCAATTATAGGATAAGAGTTTATATAAGAGATGTCGAATCGAAACTTTCCCGTAGGAGAATGGCGCTGATCTGTCACAGGACATGTTGGCACTTAACTATTACTCGTTGATGAACCTAAAAATAAATTACTGAGTGACGGTTAGAAAAGGTGTGTCTGGTGTAAGACGCAATTATCCGGCGTAAAGGGGATGATTGCTATCAGTGTGTGACCAGGGACGACTCTCAATGCTGAGGATAGTTTATTATATTATCATGGTCATAAGAAATAGTGATAGCAGTATTGAGAATGCTATTAAAAAATTTCTTTATACAGAGGAGTACTCATGTATACAATATGTTTTGTTCAGGTGATCCTACGTCTATTCTGAACGTCTAGAGATCAAGGCGCAGCTATAATCGATATTTTAATTCTTAGTCACGAATGTAACTGAGAATGCAGGATAAGAAGTTTGTTATTAAAGAGAGTCAGAGAATATTTAGATCTTTATCCATCACTAGATCCAGAATAGTTATTATATAATACGATGTAGCTTCGAAGTAAGTAGTAATCTGATATTTGTTGAGTGCAATATATACCTTTTGAGTACTTTTCATTAATTTCTAAACACGAGAGTAGACAATAGTGTATATTGTATTGTATTATTTTAGGTATTAAAATATGCAATTTGGAAGACGAGACAAGGAAATTTGATTTCTATATTAATTATCCCATATGAACCATTTTACTTTAAGCTAGGTTGTTGCCAAGTCGATGATCTTTAACTTAATGTTCGCTCGAGATGGTAGGAGGAAAAAGGCTATGAGAATGTAGAAATTCAAGCCTCGCCAGTTATAGAGAATCACATGACTACAGTCTCTCGCAAGGTTATCACATCTCTCCTCATCGGTCGTGTGAGGAGAATATCCCCTCACATTCTCGAGAACAAATTGATTTGTGGTGATCTATCGTACCTTTATCTAATTGTGGCGGTGGCTCTACACATCTTTATGGCATAACTCTGAACGCCCCTCGGGAAAGGGTAATCGAATGCAAGTTTTGGGGACCGTGTGCATAGTAAAAACCTAATTCTACCTTTGAGAGGAGGTGAAATCTGTCAAATACATCTGAATCTCTGCTCTCTCTCCCTCTCTCTCTCTTTTCAACCATTGGTGGAGGAAAAGACAATAGGTAAAATAAGAGGAGGGGAGACGCAACGGTGGGTGCATATAGATGGATCAATTAGAGTAAAGGTGATTTATTTTACATTTACTTTATAATGGGGAAACCGTAATAAACTTTGTGATAATAGTACCATGTTTCTATCTGGATCAGTACATTTTGCATCTGTTCACACCTTATATATTTCAGTAATATTACGTCATCGGAATATTAAACTGGGAGTCAAATATCCGTTACGGATAATTTTTAAAAATAATAGGCACGTCAGGATTCAGATATTTTAAAATGTAGTTAAATTTACCCCAAACAGGAAAAGAAGTACAAGTATATAACTTGAGCTTGCTTGGTTTACTGGAGTAGGTCCAGGCTACGGTAACCAGTGATGGAATCTATTCACTCATTATTGTGTCCTCTATATTAATACCTTAATGAGTGCGTGAGAGCTCAGCATATCTCACTCACTATACTCACCGTCCATTATGAGGACAAAGTAACTACTAGAGGTCAGTGGCTTAGCGACCTTAGTGGAATTTAAATAATATATAAGTAGAAAGTATACAGGTATAAAACCTCGAACTCCTAAGGTACGGTCGGTAATGCTCCTGAGAGAGGGTCGAGATAGAAGTATAGTTTTTGTGTATATAATATCCAGTACGATGAGAAGTGGAATACCCTGCCATAGGTACGACCGGTATACAGTCATGGGTATTGAATAATTATGTAAGTCGTAATTGTTTGTGTGTAGAGTGACCACTAAACAAAGTGATATGGGAAAGAACTACAATTATAACCATCTTATACGTAATAAAAGTACGGTTCGTCTAAATGCCTCTATTGGTCCTTAGTCAAGAGTAGTCAACTAGGGTAGAAGTCTGGGTATTTGAAGTACCGGCTAGATTGGTGGGGTTTACTGCTCATACTTTCTTGATTGAAAACTATATTAATTTTATTACTTTTTTGATTATTTAAAAAAAGTTGTTAGAATGCCTATAAATAAAATATGAGCAACAAAATAAAAAATAAAAAATGTAATAAAATATAATAAAACGTCCTGCAAGAGCAATATTAACCTGTTGCTCTCAATCACATAATAAACTAAAGAGCCTGAATAAAGACTCTCTCCTGTCAAAAACCCAACACCCGAGGATAAGGGGTCGGTTGTTTGTGTGGTGCTGGGTTGGTACTAAAATCACGTGTATTACTCTGTCTAAGTACGAAATTGGTCAATAAAATATATAAAGCATGAGAGTGTCAACCATGAGCCCTTCTAATGACACTCGCATGTATTTATATGACATGTCTCTAAAGGTCTACTCCTCCAAGAATTATGGATAACTACCCTCACTAATAAAATGTAGGGCTAGCTTCCTCAGTGGTTAAGCACAAATAGATTCGGGTATCCCTCAATAGAACAGCTATCACGGAAATAGAAACGTGGGAACCGATTAGTTGTACCTAATGTAATTATCCCTACTCTCACTTACACTGGGAGTGAGCAGGAATCATATTATAGAGTACATGATAAAAATTGACTCACAGTAAGACTAAGACATTACTCAGCAAGTTATTCTAGTAGGAATTGTGGTATGATGAATATCTACGTTAAAAGATGAAGTACCAAGGAATACGTATTAAACAGAAATAAAAGATAATGAGGTGATAGTTAAATGGGGTATAAGATGTGTGAGAGGTAAAAAGGAATATGCATAAATACATAAAACAAATGAATGAAAAAAAAGAATATTTATTAAAATTAAACAATTTATATATAAACGACATAAAAAGAACCAGCTCTACTAATAACATAACAATTAATAATATATAAAATATATGTAAGGTGATTCTCCTAAACATAAAAAATAAGTTAGTAGGAGTGGGGGAGGAGAAAATCAAATACAATAACACTAACGTAAAGTATCTCAGCAGAACATAATTATCGAAATAGGTACCTATTTAAAACCATAAAGTTTTTAGATATAAAGGTATAATATGCAATAAGATAATATAAACAAAAAAAGAAGAAGGTTATATTTCGTGTAGTAGAAGCTAACAGCAAGGAAGTCGAATTGACGTCGAGATAACGAGAAAGTATCATGAAAGGATTCATAAGATTTTAGATTTTCAGAATGTTAAAGTATATTTGCATTATACACTTCATGGAGGCAACACAGAATAAACATATAGTTCTCTCCTCTTATCGCAAACGTGAGTCAGGAGAAATCTATATAAAATAATCGCAGCAGAGGACTTCCATGGATAAAGAGAATAGGTAGAGTGAATATGTGTCGATGGGAGAACTCGAGCCACGATGGATTAGGCTGAGTACTTGACGATAGCGACTCTCCATCTAATAGTATAATGTGACAAAAATTAGTAAGTTAAAGATATCATAACTGTGAAGACAATAACGAAGAACAGGATGATTTATGAGTGTGTGGCTAGGCGTATGAATATGCTCCATTTGACGCTCCGAGTATTTCGGTTTGTCCAATTTACGTATACCGGGAGAAAAAAGTATCAACTTACTCTCAGGCTGGACGTACATACACATGTTGGTTGACATATAGAGAATTGTATTATGGGGTCATAGTGTGATATCCCGCACAGCTTCTCTATGAGTAGTATATATTTATATATATTATATATCTTATAATAATATAATATATAGTTTAATATATATATATATATATATATATAATATATATATATATATATATATATATATATATAATAATAATATATAAAAGGCCTATATATATATAGTATATATATATATATATATAGTATATATATATATATATATTATATATATATAGTATGATATTATTATTATTAATTATATATATATATATATATATATATATTATAGATATATATATTATATAATATAATATATATATATATATGTTATTATATATATATATATATATATTATACTATATATATATATATATATATATATATATATATAACATAATACCACCTAATATAGCTAAATAATATATATATATACTATATAATATTAGTATATATATATTATATATATATATATAGTATGTATATAACTATTATATATATATAATATATATATTATATTATATATATATTTTATCTATATATATATTTTAGTTAATATTTATATATATTTATTATATATATATATATAGTATAATATTAGTATATTAATATATACCTATAATAATAATAACTATAACCGGCCAGCGACCTATAAGAAGTTTAACATTCCGCTGCTTGGTGCCACGAGAGTCCTCTCCCCAACACGTTTCCCAGCAGGAGAGGAAACACTGACGGATACAAATGTAAAAATCCGTCTCAGGGAGGTGTCCTAACAGCATATTCAGTGGAAGGTATCGTCTGCAGGTTACCCTGCTGGTAGCAGCACGTTTGGCTTCTGTGTCAGCTCGCTCGTTCCCCGGAATACCCGCATAGGAAGGGATCCAACAGAAGGGAATGGCTCTTCCATTCAATAGAACAGAGCTGATGAACTTCTGGAAAGCTGAAACCAAAGGATTTCTTGTTGACATGTAGAGCAGTGCGGAGGTCCTCTAAGAGTCCGAGAAAATGGTATAATGACGGGTGGTAGGTTGCTAATTCTGCCCACAGTCGTAACTAGCGCTATCAGCTCAGCAGAGAATATGGACGTACAGGTCGGCAAGGTGTGGGAAATGGCGAGGTTTGGCAAGACATCTGATGCCCCCACTCCGTCAGAAGTCTTAGAGCCATCAGTGTAGGCACAGGTGTCGAGTGATTGTGGATCTCTTTATGAGACATAATGGAACCCCTCAACTTCGCCAGATGTGCATCAGCCTTGGTTATGAACTGTATCCCAAATCAGACACTAGGGGAAGGATAAATCCATTTCGTATGAACGTTGTCGAAATTGTATCGCAAAACCGGTCGAAAAGAGAGGTCAAGGAAATTTAAATATAGTCACAACCCCAGCAAACGGTCAATATGAAGGACTGGAGGAAACTTTCTATCAAGGGTGAAAAGCCTGAGGAAGCAGGGACCTGAATACGAAGGAATAAGGAGCACATGAGCTGTTCTCCCCAGGGACAAGGGAATCATCCCAGTCTCCACCTCCAGACTCTCCTTAAGCGATGATAGAAATGCAGCTGCTGCAATGCGCAGACTCGTTTTGAATAGGGTAAGGGGAAGAAGACAAAATTGGAAGGTCTGCCCATATATGGCACAACCATAATCCAATTTAGCGATTACGAGCATGATGTAGAGGTGCAACACAGCCTTTCTGTCTGCACCCCACGTCTTAAAGGTGAGGTGCCGTAAGAGATCCAGCGATCGGTGGTAACTAGTTTTAAGATGATTAATGTGAGGAAGGTATGTAAGGCGATCATCAGCAACAAACCCAAGAACCTCACCGTTGGCTCCACTTCGGTGGGGGAGCCATACAGGTGTAATATAGGTGACTGTGTTTGTCCTCCTAGACGGTGGTTTCTCCGGAAAAACGAATTTGAATCCACGCGCACTTCACCAGGACATAGCCCTCTCGATGGCTAGTTGAAGCTGACGCACTATACATACACACATTGCAAGATCCTCCACATAAAGTGAGCAACGGACTAGTTGGGGATGGTATCGATCACTCCGTTGATGCCTATTGCGAAAAGCAATATACTCAATACGTTGTCTTGCGGAACTCTTCCATGACAAAATGCCTGGAAAGAGTTGTGCTGCACCGGACGTGAAATGAACCATCAGACATCAGGGTTTGAAGAAGAGGGGAAGTTGTCCTCTGAGGCCAAGGGAGTGAAGGTTTCGCAGAACCTCCACCTTCCATGTGGAATCGTATGTCTTTTCCAGATCAAAGAAAACGGCCAGGGTTAATTTATGAGAAGCGAGAGACTCACGTACATCATATCATGGTCCACACGAAGGAGAGGATCCTGAGTAATGTGATAACTAAAACCAAATTGATGCTCAGAAAATGCGTGTAGGTGTTCCATTGTAGGAACGAGACGGGAAGCCAGTTTCTCTCCATCAACTTGCATGTGCTGCAAGTTACGGAGATGGGTCGATGGTTGTCAGTAGAAGTTGAGTCCTTCTCAGGTTTTGGAAATGGGACAATATAAGCTATCAACCAAATAGGAGGGAAGACACCCTCCACCCAGAATCTGTTATACAAGCTGAGGAGAAAAGTATAGGCCATTGGGTGAATATGCCTTAACATCGGGAAGGAAATGCCTTTAGGGCTAAAAGCACCGTCTTTACAGAGCTTCAGTGCCTTCTGAAATTCTACCCTCGTAAAGTTTGTTATAAGAAGGCTCCTCCCAAGCGGATATGAAAAGTCTGAGTTTTTGATCGTAAACGGTTCGATCTAAAAGGTTCTGGATATCGGGATTCGTTGGAGCAGGAAGCAAAGTGAAAACCCAGCTCATCAGCAACAATCTCGGGAGCAAAGATAACATCAGAGGGTTGTGGGCCATATGCAAGGAGTATGGGTGGATCCCTATAGTGTTTTTGCAAGATTTTACGCACAACCTTGTATACAGAAGACAAAGGGTGGAAGAATTTACGGCATAGACGTAGTTACAAAATATTGCTTTCTCGTCCGCGGTTGACACACCTGTAACGGGCTGCTGCAGCTTTAAAAAGAATCAAGTTGGACGGAGTGAGAGTCCGTTTGTACAAACGGTACAATTTTCGCCTTTCACTATGAGCTCGAGCACACTCTGCGTTCCACCATGGAGATGGAGATTTACGGTTCCCAGTAGAATGCGGGATATGGTCAACTGACGCCGTGAGGATTGTTTCTCTAAACATATGAATGCGGATGCCGGAGACGGGAAAAAGGGTTGTGGCAGGAAGGACTGAGAAGTAAGCAGCTTGATAGAAGGAAGACCAATCTGCTTTATCATGCCGCCAGCTGGAATATGGTTGTTGCTGCAAGCTAGAGCCGAAGGATGGTAGGACGATCGGATAATAATCATTTCCCCAGAGGAAAGGTGACCTTTCCCGACCCGAAACGATCGATGGATGAAATCGAGCACAATGAGATGTCGACAGAGGAAGAACTACCCCTTGTTAAAAGGTTCAAACATTGCAAGACCTGTATTTAAACCAAAAGAGAACTTTTCTAAGTTTCCAAGTATCCAATCGGCATTGGAGGATGCTATAGTTTCACCCCACAATGAGTGAGGAGGTTAAAATCACTTAGGACTAACATTTGCGTCCGCAAACTTTTGAACAACGTTAGAAGGGTCTCCTAAGTCTATGGATAGCTGATAAGCACAAAGCACAAAGAACAAAATCTAAGTGGATTCTAGCTGCCACAAGCATGTAAAAGAATCGAGAGGGGAAATCCGAAGTGAACGGAAAGATCGTGAAGCAGAAATCGCTGCACCCCTTGCTCGCTAGCTCTACGATTCAGGGAGACGAGCATTTTGAATGTAGATGGTAGGAAAAGAGCACGGTGGCAAAGTTGCAGCTCCTGAAAACAAATAGCCTTCGGGTGACGTTCGTCGATTAGTCTCTTTAATTCTTCGTAGTTCGGGAAATAGCCACGACAATTTCACTGGAGGAAATTTTACATATTAAACCGCAGCTTTTTTTGACCTCTAAAAGGTCATTTTCGAGTGTTTTTCTGTGTCTGTAGTCATTGTTTCGGCGTTTTCATTTTTTCAAAACCTAATTTTTCGATATTTTTTCGCATCAACTACAATTTTTTTCGAAATGACTTCAAACTTGAAATATACATAGATGGGTCTATTACGCACAAAATGCACATATTAGTTTTTTGATTTTTGGAAAATTGTGCTCAGTAATTATAAAAAAAAAGTTGGTTTTGAAATTCGATATTGCTGAGCACAATTTTCCAAAAATCAAAAAACTAATATGTGCATTTTGTGCGTAATAGACCCATCTATGTACATTTCAAGTTTGAAGTCATTTCGAAAAAAATTGCATAGATTGATACGAAAAAATTTCAAAAAATTAGGTTCTGAAAAAATGAAAACGCTGAATACAGACACAGAAAAACACCCAAAAATGATGTTTCAGGAGTCAAAAAAAAGCTGCGGTTTGCTTTTATCCTCATCAAAATAGTCTGAAAATTAAGAATTTTATGTCCATTTTTAGGTGGGGCTAAAATGGGGTCCCAAAATCTAAAATATTGGATGCTGCTCTTAATAGAAAAACGTATAATTAACTTCCGGGGTGATCCGTGACAATAGTCAGGATGTGCTGAGAGTCAGGCGCCGTCTCGGAACAATAACGATTACAATAAAGAGGTCGAAATCTTGAATCCAGGAGGCAGGGGAAAGTCACGCAGAAGGGAGAGAGGGACCACTCTGTTTGGTACAGGAGATGCTTCCGGCTTAAAAAAAATTCTCTCACCGAAGATTGGAGCTAAATCTTCCTCAACGTCAGCATGTTTTTTAAGACTAGGACAGGTGCTCGGTAACTCAGCAGACTGAGAGGATTTCCTAGCTTATCTCAGCAGCACCTCTATCAATGACGGTAGCAATTGATGAAGCAGTCTCCAACGAAAAACAATGACGTTCTTGGGACCGAGAGTCAGGAGATCTGGCAATAGGTTGATGCTTGGCGTTCGAAATTGGAGATTCCCGTAGCAGAGGACCAACAACCGCAGCGGAGAGAGACCTGAACAAGAGTCTGGAGGAGAAGTTCAATCTCTCTCAACTCCATCAGCACCCACTCTCCGTTCCCTGCCCAATGGAGCAAAGCCACTTCCTACCTCTGGACGGCCGCGACGACGGAATGTTTTTCCCATAACCACAGCCGGTTCTAGCCAGAAGAGACAGAATCTTGAAAAAATTATTTTCCTTAATCTGAAAAAAATTTCTTAGGGAATGTTGGAGTGTTTATTTTTGCTAATCTCGAAGCTTTTTTAAAGATTGTTGGAATAATTATTTTTCTTAAGTATCAAAGTGTGGTTATAGATTCAAGTGTGGGTTGAAATATTGTTACTTAATCTTTAAAACCACACCTTTAGATGGGTGAACAAGACCAAGAGACGGCACGTTGTGATGCTTCCCTGGGGAAAGAGAAGCAGGACGTTTCTGAGATGATGTAATGGGAGTTAAAGGTCACACATGGGTGTCGGTTGACAACCGTAGGAGATATCCTCCAGAGTTGAAGAGGATGGGGAACGAAGTGTTCACTACAGGCGGGGTGTGAATCTCCGCAATATGAACCTCATGGGATAAAGAATTATTCATCGGCGATGGAAGACTAGTAGTCGGACGGACCATAGTAGGAGAGTTAGGAGGGTAATTATCCCGAACAACGGGAATCTCAATTGCAGGTGTCTCAAAAACTGGAACACCAGTTGGAAGGAAAGAATGGGGAATTCGAGAGGTGTCCAAACTCTGCACATGGGAGCAGGGGGGGGCGGCTGGAGAGAACTTCCGACAGAACAGTCGTAGCCTTAACAAAAGAAAGAGGAAGATGGGATAACTTCTCGTTTTACTCGGCGCGTAGCTTTATGGCGAACCAGCTTATGAAAAGCGCACTGCTCCAAGATTTCCATCTCAAAGATGAAGAATGGGCAGTGGATGGAAGCTGGATATGGACCCTTGCAATTTGAACAAGAAGGATTATAGCAGGCGAAGTGGACAGAGCTTCCACAACGTAAACAGATGATCTGAGAGGATCTACAATGCTTTTGAGGTTGTCAAAATTTGTGGCTCTTAATATATCTCCTCGGGAAGGGGACGTAAGTTCAAAGTGTGCATTGTAAAACTAAGTTATACCCTTGTTAGAGTGAAAGGCAGAGATAACGTAAGTATAAGACGAGGATTAGGCACAGAGGGGTTCTCCTTGTGAGGAGGGAACCTGTAGATATTGGTGACTGGTACATGTCATTTTTAGAAATGGGCCAAAATATCGTCCGTATTGTCCTGTCAGAACGAAACTCCGGAGCGTATATCGTACCTCTGGAGGTGTTAAGGACATCGTCCGGTTTGGAGATAATCGTTACCTCCCACAGAAACGATAGAGAAGTTAAAATTTGAATCTGTGCTCTGGAGGCGGCAAGAACCAATATCGAACTGTTCCTCATCAGTATCGCCTGTATCTCAGTCGATCAGAGAACTACCTCCAATGCGTCACTGAGGACAAGACAGCTTACCGCAGTCAAAGGACGTGATGTGAATGAATGCAAATAAAAATAAAGGGGATAGGAGTTTAGACCCAGAATTTCCGGAGGGGGATCCGAAAGCACGATCGCGGTAGCTATTTTCTTATGCGGATTTCTAGGTGGGAGACCCATACTTGTTTGACAATCGAATCATCAGGTTGTGCATTGAAGCCATAACAGCCTCTGCTGGTCGAGAAAGGGTAGTCAGAGAAACAAAGGTTGCAAGGGACAAATGAGTTGGTGAGAGAAGTCCTCATACCAACAATTTTATCAACAAGGTCGTCAAAGCACCTGTTGTACTATGGACTGGGAGCAGCCAGGAAGAGGTTGGGTTGGGAGCCCGACTGAAGGCGAGTTTCGTCTTTCTTTAAAGTTTTTTTTCCTTTTATTTATACCGCAAAAAAAAATCTGTACCACTATAAATGAACACAAATATAGCACCAATGATGAATATCTTCATCTTCCTTTTTTCCCCAAGACTGGGGGTAAGGTGCGTGACATGCATTGGAAAAGAAAAGCAGTAAAATAATATGACAAAAGTCGAAAAGAAAGCCCTGCCTTACCGCCTCTTCTATACCTATTAGTGAGAACTCGTCGCAGTCAGAAAATCCACCCTAGAGTTTCACGGGACAGCGACGGAACCTCACTATAGCATATCGTCAGTGTAGGGTTCAAACCTTGGCCAAGGTGGGCCACAACCATACCCCCTCACAAAACCCCGTCATTCACTCCTATTTTACACCTTTCTTCTCGCCTCTGCCAAACTCACATTTCTCTCCTCCAGACATTCCTTTACTGACGACTCAATCCACTTTTTCTTCGGTTCCCAGCCGGTCGATTCGCAACACACTCACCACTATACATCTGCTTAACCAACTGACTATCATTCATCCTTTCCACATGACCAAACCATCTCAACATACTTTCATTTATTCTCTCATTTACCTCTTTCTTCACACCACACAACTCCTCAATACGTTGTGGAAGACGGGCTTACAGCGAGCGCGGCCCTAAAAGAAAACGAGTTTGCAGTAGCGTTCGAATTAAGCCCCGCTTTCAAGCGTGCGTCATTCTAACTTTCCGAAAACATCGCTAACACACGCATCGTTCATCTGCAGAATTGTGAAAATTTTAATAATTTATAATAAAAATAACGGCAAATTGCTGCCACACAATTAAGCACAAAGATCAAGGTATCAAGGTATGTATCAAAGTGAAGTATAGCATTTAAGACCTTATACCAAATTAGGCGAAACGAAGCCGATGTAGGTCAAAGCTAGAGTTGAATTTCATAACGAGTGTAGAAGTCCTCAGTAGTGACCCCGAAGAGTGAAGAATGGTTTCACGGATAGGAGCCTAGAACACCCTACACAAGAACGAGAATACCTTCAATATTTCATCCATCCACATACAAACGCACTCATTTTTTTATATATTTATTGTTTTTAACGTGTATAATTGCCCACAATATGTGTTTTGTGGTTCTCTCTGTTTTTGCCAGCTCACACGACGTTACAGCTGCAGCAGCCACAAACCTGTTCCATCAGCATCTTATAAGAACTTGGACCCCTCTCCTTGGTCAGACATATGGTATCTCATCCAAGCAGGGTCATAATTACCTTATAAGTATCATTATTATTGTTATTATTATTACTATTCTAATTATTATTATTATTATTATTTTTATTATCCCCCCGCCGTTGGGTCACTGACACAGTATAGCCTCACCCTTGTGTGCTGGGGAAATCCTAGTACACTCACTCAAAAACTAAATATAAGGTAGTAAAAAAAAGAAAAAAGCATTTTTTTTTATTATTATTATTGTATTATTTGTTCATGGTCTAGCTCCTAGGGTTATAATTTCTTTTTCTCTCACCCTCTATTCGGTACCATTGCCTACGCCCGCACCCCATCTTCTTTCCCATCTTTTCTTTCCATCGCTCTACCTACTTCTACGCCTCTCATCATGTCCACTGCCTAGCGAACTATACATCTTTAACCATTCTTCGTCAACAACCCCGAGCTTTGGTTTGACCTCGCCGAGTCAGTGCTCCTGACCATCGAAGACTAGGAGAGGTATTCGACAGTTGTGAATGCTCTCTCGGAGTCTTGCCTCCACAAAATCAGGGATGGTCTGGCGACAACTACAACCCCTTTCGCCACTCTCAAAGAACTTATTATCGACCGCTTGGCTCCCACCAGAGAGGAGCAATTGGAAACTCTGCTTAGGGGCATCTCACTGGGCGACCAAAACCCTCGGAGTTGATGGTAGGGATGCTGAGTTTGTTGGGCGGCACTCCATCTGCGCGGGAAGAGAAAATAATCCGCACTCTCTTCCTCCAGAAGATGCCCGCCCGGCATCACAGTGTACTGCAATCATTGAATCAGGCGTTTTCCCTTACTGAGTTTGCCGCTACAGCAGACAGAATTTTGCGCCCTCTGGCGGATACTTCGGTTCCCAACGCCTACGCTGTTTCCTCCGTACCTCCTCCCCTTCCTCCTCCGCAAACAGCTGCGCCTCACATCCAACACATTCCTTAGTACTCTACCAACGCCCCCGCTGCCCTTCCTTCTCCTCTTGTGCCTCGACAGCCTTTCCATCTCCGCCTCTTTATTCCCACCCACCCCAACCTTCCTACTCTCAAGCTTTCGCATTACACCCTTCTCCTTCTGCATCTCTCGATGCCCGGGTTTCGATTCTCTATACGGGCATGCCTGAGATAAAAACTGCCCTTCTCTCCCTCACTACGGCTATTAATAATAACACTTTTCGCTTCCGTGATCGCACTCCTTCCACCATCGTCCTCGTTCTTCCCTTCTGCTTCTTCTTCACGCCAGCGCCACTATCCTCATGGGTGCTGTTATTACAACCATACTTTTGGTATGGATGCGAAGAAATGCGATCCTCCCTGCCCACTCCTCCAGGGAAACCCGGCAGCCAACCCGTCGTAGGAGCGACGGAAGATGCTGGTTCTTTCTTTTCTTCCCCCCCCCTACTGCACAGGATGTTCTTGGTATCTATGATCACTCCACTAAGCTTTCTTTTTTGATAGATTCGGGAGCGAGCGTTTCTTTGGTTCCCAGAAACCCTTCTCAGGACTCTGCTATTCCCCTTTCTGGTCGCCAACTTTTCGCTGCAAATGGCTTGTCCATTGCGGTGTATGGGGAGCGTTTGTGCACGTTGGATCTTTTTCTCCGCAGTCGGTTCACATGGGTTTTTCGCGTCGCCGAAGTGACACAGCCAATCCTCGGTGCTGATTTTTTGTCTTATTTTAATCTTATGGTTGACCTTCGTAATCGCCGTCTTGTTGACGGTGATACTTCTCTTTCTACTTCCGGTGCAATTATTGATTCTGCACTAAAGGGTATTTCTGCTATTGCTCCTTCACCTTCTTCGGTTGTCTCTCAATTTCTTATTCTCCTGCAGAAGGACTTTCCTTCTTTGTTGTATCCTTGCTCTTCAGATACCCCACTTAAGCATTCTGTTGTGCATTATATCGAAACCACAGGCTCACCCACCTTTGCTAGAGTTCGTCGCCTCTCTCTTGATATGCTCAAGGCCGCCAAGGCCGAGTTTGATCACATGTTACAACTTGGCATTGTGCACCCCTCCAAGAGTTGTTGGTCTTCTCCGCTACACATGGTCCCTAAAGGCACTACGGGAGACTGGAGACTCTGTGGTGATTTTAGGGCCTTGAATTCTGCCACGACTCCAGATAGGTATCCGGTCCCCCATATTCAATCTTTTACTTCACACCTGGCCGGAAACACTATCTTTTCTTCATTGGACTTAATTCGGGCCTACCATCAGATACATGTAGCTCCGGAAGACGTTCCCAAGACAGCTGTAATCACTCCGTTTGGCCTCTTTGAGTATACGAGAATGCCATTCGGTTTAAAAAACGCTGCCCAATCATTCCAAAGATTCATTGATTCCTTTCTCCGTGGTCTTCCGTTTGCCTGGGCTTATTTAGATGATCTCGTCGTTTCCTCCTCTCCGGAAGAACATGAAGATCACTTACGTGCCATTTTTGGTAGGTTGGACGACGCTGGCATACGTCTTAAAACTACCAAGTGTGTATTCGGTGCATCTTCTCTTACTTTTTTGGGTCACACAGTCTCTGCTGAGGGAATTTTCCCTCTTGTAGATCGTGTGGAAGCTATCCGCGCCTTTCCTCTTCCTCAGAACCAAAAGCAGCTTCGTCAATATCTGGGGATGACTAATTTTTACCATGGTTCTTTTTTGAAATCAGCGGCTGCTCTTTTAGGCCCGCTTACAGCACTCATTCGTCCTAAACAGCGAGGCAGCACCACAAAAGTTGCCTGGTCTCCGGCAGCACAGTCCGCTTTTGAGGCTTCCAAAGACGCCCTCGCTTCAGCCACCCTTCTTGACCACCCGCACGATTCTGCACCAACGAGAGTGCAGGTGGATGCCTTCGATTTCGCTGTTGGTGCGGATAAAAGTTTCAAAAGGGTGAATGGTGCCCACTTGCCTTCTTTTCGCGCAAGCTGCAACCCGCTGAAACAAGGTATAGTGCTTTCGGCCGGGAGTTGCTTGCCATGTATCTTGCTGTTCGTCACTTTAGGTACTTCTTGGAAGGTCGGGAGTTTCATATCCTGACCGACAATAAGCCTATCACTTTTGCTTTGGTTTCTCGCCACGAAAGGCACTCCCCCCTTGAAGCCCGGCATCTTGAGTTTGTTTCACAGTTTACTACAGACATACGCCACATCTCCGGAGTGGATAATTTCACCGCGGACGCCATTTCCCGGATTGAAATTAACGCCCTTTCTCCCACTGATTACGCAGCCATGGCAACGTGTCAGGAGCAAGACAATATCGATCTTCAACAGGACTCTTCTCTACAGCTGCAGTTGTTCAATCTTCCCGGCATAGAGAAGAGGCTCTTGTGCGACATTTCAACAGACCATCCTCGCCCTTTCGTTAAAAATTCCCTTCGAAAGGCAGTCTTCTGCAATCTCCATTCGCTTTCACACCTTGGCTTAGAGGCTTCACGCAAACTGGTAACAACTCGTTTTGTGTGGCCTAAAGTTAACGCCGACGTAGCAAATTGGGTCCACGCCTGCATGGCTTGTCAGCGTTCTTGCCTCCTGGTCAACGATTTGAGAGAGTTCACATCGACATTGTTGGACCTCTTCCGCCTTCTCATGGCAAGCGTTATATCCTCACCTGTATTGAAAGGTTCACTCGTTGGACCGAAGCTATTCCCCTCTCTGTTGCTACTGCTGAATCTATAGCTAAAGCCTTTTTGTCCCATTGGATCTCTCGGTTTGGCATTCCTCTCTCTGTCACGACGGATCAAGGTCGCGTTTTCGAATCCTTTCTTTGGAAAGATTTGATTCGCTTGTTTGGTTCTGAGAAGATCCATACGACCAGCTTCCATGCGCAATCGAATGGGATCTGCGAGAACTTCCACCGCCAGCTTAAAGCCTCTCTCATGGCCCATCCACAACCAGAACACTGGACTGAAGTACTTCTTTTGGTTATGCTGGGTATACGCACGGCCGTTAAGGAAGATCTTCAGTGTACAGCTGCCGAACTCGTTTTTTGCTCTACTCTTCGCCTGCCTGGCGAGTTCTTTTCTCAATCTTTCCCTCTTGCTAGTGCTGATCCCACCCTGTACCTCACCCGCTTGAAACGCTGTGCCCTTTCCTGGAGACCTACTCCGACCCGACAGCAAAATGTGCATTCCTACATCCTGAAAGATCCGTTTTCATGTACCCATATTTCCGTGAAGCATGACGCACACCGTTCTCCTCTCCAACCCAAGCACGACGGGCCGTTCCCGGTGGTACTTCGGAAGGAGAAGTTCTTTACTGTACATCGTCCCAATCGTACCGAAGTAATATCGATCGATCGTCACAAACCAGCTTATTTCGAGGCGAACCCTCCTGACGTCCAAGATTCGGACTTGTTTCCAAAACCCATCCTAGTTCTTTTGGATACACGACCTTCTTACCCTGCACCTGATTCTCCACCCCCTTCTCTTACTTCAGATTCTCCACCACCTCCGCTTCTGCTTCTCGACCCGGATCCTCTTCCTTTACCACCTCTTCCTCTACCTCCGACGTCTTCTTCCCCTCCTCCCCCGCCTTAAACAAGTAATACTGCTGATGTTCCACTTTCTTCTCGTATTCCTCGAACTTTCACTCGTTCTCAATCACGCGCTCTTGCTCCCAACTCCAGCTTCCCGTTCTTCGTTTCGTCCTGCCTTGCAACAGTCTCCCTCTACTGGTATATCGAGCAGAGGCCGTCAGTTGCGACGCCCGCTTCGCTTCTTAGACTAAAGAACCTAGCCCTCTGCTCTGCAGGGGGGTACTGTGGAGACGGGCTTACAGCCGAGCGCGCCCTAAAAGAAAAAGAGTTGCAGTAGCGTTCGAATTAAGCTCCGCCTTCAAGCGTGCGTCATTCTAACTTTCCGAAAACCACGCTAACACACGCATAGTTTATCTGCAGAATTGTGAAATAGTTAATAGTTTATAATAAAAATAACGACAAATTGCTGCCACACAATTAAGCACAAAGATCAAGGACAGGGGTCCGACCCCCCCCTGATGTCAGTAGAATTAGAGAGATTAAATAGAAAAAAAACCCTGCTATCATTTCAACCCTCCAGAGGACTCTGCATCTCTCAAACCTCTGTGGAAGTCCTCAACATTCATTCCTCATTTTACCAATTCTTTTCACACCTAGCACGCCCCTAAGATTGTCCATCTGAACACATTGAACTTTAGATCTATACTTCTTATTCCAGACCAAAGTCTCACTACTATACAATAACACAGGTAACAACATACCTTCATGTAAGACCCTAGCGCACTCAAGACTTAGTCCCTTTACATCCACCAACGATTTAATTGCACCAGCCACCTTCCTGCCATTCACAACTTTCCTACTACATATATATATATATACTAAATATTTAAACTCAGACACTTGTTCCAGCTGCTCACCATCTAACATAACTTAACACACAGGACTGTCCTCACTCTTATCTACGTTTACTTTCAAACCACTCCTTTTACATACCCTGCCAAATCTCTCTACCAATCCTCTCAAACTCTCTTTGGATTCGCCAAACAAAACCAAATCATCCGCACATAATAGGTAGGGCACCCTCCACTCATCTCCATTCTCCATCATTCTAACACCATTTCCTGCCACCCCACCTCTAATTCTTTCATAACCATTCTCATTTTCTCCTGACACCCCAAAACCACCTCTTATACCATCCCTTCGCTATTAATACTAAACCAATCACTTTTGACACCATTTATTCTTACACACGCTTCACTATCGTCATACATACTTTAGATCCCATTCAGAAGCCTACCATCAACACCATATATCACTATCACTTGCCATAGAGCTTCCCTATTAACCCTATCATACGCCCGTTGCAAATCCATAAAACCTAAATACAATTTATTCTTCTTCTCCTCCATTTTCTCAATCATTTGTTTCATTGGAAAGATTTGATCCACACATCCTCTACCACTCCTAAACGCACCTTGCTCTTCCCCTATCAGTCCTTCAGCCACTAGACGCACTCTTTCGACCAAAATACCAGCATATATCTTGCCTACAACACTCAATAAACTAATTCCCCTATAATTCCTACAGTTCCCATTATCTCCCTTACCCTTATATGTGTACTATTACTGGTCTCCTCCAATCCCTCGGAACTATACCCTCCATAGATGCTTTATTAAACAACTTCCAAATCCAATCAATCAACATCTCGCCTCCGTTCTTGATCATTTCACCAGTAATTTCATCTATACCTGTAGATTTACCGTTCTTCAATTTTCTCACTCTACCCTTTACCTCCTCCTTGCTAATAACTTCATCCCCAAAATACCTATTCCTTCTTGCATCATTAAACCCACACACATTCACTATCACCCTTCCTTTCTTCCAAATTTAAAAAGGTTTTTTAGGGTTTTTGCTTCCCACCCCCCCCCCACATCCATTTCATCAGTTACAAAAACTTTCCCATCCTATCTCACTTTATCATTCTAAGCAGGTTCCCCTTATTCTCATTCTTAACCTTTCGCGCTTCTTTCCAGAAGAGGTTCCTAATCCCTTGTAATACTCCTTCCAAACTGTTCAATTACCTCGCTTCAATTTCTCAGGTATTCACCTTTTAGTATGTTTTTCCTCCTTATATAATTCCAAACATCTTTCTTTTGAAACTTCATCATTTGCTTTTAGTACTTTCAGCCACGCTTCTTTTTACTTTGAACCGTTGCATCACCTGTGCATTCCACCACTCACTGCTAACATTCTTACTTCCTACTTTAGCACATCCACATACTTCCTTTGCACTGCTAACAATTGCTACCTTCATTTGCTCCCAGATTTATTCAGTTTCAACTTGTTCACATTCAACTGATTAACTTTCGAGCGCTCTTACATACTTATCCTTATTACCTTGTTCACTTAACTTCTCACTCTTAATTTTACCCACTTCCCTCCGTATCACCTTCCTCTCCATCTAAGCCAACACTAACTTAATTTTACATAGAACAACATAATGATCCGATAATTCCATTCCTAAACCACTCACTGATTTAACATCCAACACATACTCCAACACAAAATCAATCACTTTTCACTTC
This sequence comes from Trachelipus rathkii, assembly GCA_015478945.1. Classification (NCBI taxonomy): domain Eukaryota; kingdom Metazoa; phylum Arthropoda; class Malacostraca; order Isopoda; family Trachelipodidae; genus Trachelipus; species Trachelipus rathkii. The sequence continues at coordinate 32,827 of JABUQX010118954.1, read as the reverse complement.
GATACCATCTCTACCTACACTAACTCTAGTATACTTATGGATACTCTTGTGTTTAAAGAAAGTATTACTTACACACATACCTCTCTCCTCACAGAAATCAATCACCTTCCTGCCATTCTCATTTTCTCCCGTTCATACCCCAGGCCACCTGTTTCTATCTGTCCCTTTTTTGTTTCACCTATCCAATCAATTTCAGGTCCCCCAACACTATCAATCTGAAGCTCCTACTCACCCCATCCAAAACATCATTCAGATTATCAAAAAAATCGTACTCTCTTCAACATTTCCCTCAGATGGACCATACGTCACAACCACACATACCTTGATCTTTTCAAACTTAAATTTAACCATTGAATTCTAGGGCTTTGCTTGTGAAGACACCACCCTTAGCTCTTATTCAGGTCGCTCATGAATTCAACTCAACACCTATCCCCCTCTGCATTCACCACATCGCTTTGCGCAACTCGCACCAGCACCATGTTTCTTGGTTTTACTTTCTGTCTTTGTTTTCAGATCTGCCAGGCAAGTCGTTGCCTTTTTCTGCAATACATCCATCACCTCTCTCCTTTTCCCCTCAATGTTTAATTCGGCTTCATTACATTCCCAACGTAGCTTACCCATACGATTCAGCATTTTTCGCCAGATAGAAGGCGCTTACGGCGATCTGGAGCTCTCCGAGGCACCTGGGTAGCATTCCCTAATACAGAGATTGTTGATGGTGGTGGTCCAGCCAGCCTTTGCTGTCCCTTGATGTTCTACACGCAGGACATACGATGTGGGCAATTCTTTCTTCCCCACACATAGGGATATAAATATAAAAACTAGATAATAATATAAAAACCAATATAAAATAAATATAAAAACTAGAAAACTAAAATATAAAATATAAAAACTAGAATATATCCTGAGAGCGTAACCACGGAAACGTGACCACCACACGCCCAGAGCATAATACCTCCCACCTAGAAACCCCACCCAGTAGGGCTGGCCATGGGTGTGGCCTCGGAAAAGCCCCCCGGAACTTCGCGTCAAGTCCTTAAAATGATAGCCGTGCACCACACGGATAAGAGGCGAAGCCCAAGGTTATACACCAAAGTGCGAGACAGCCCCCTCAGTGGTTAGGCAAGGTTCGGATCCCCAACAAAAAGCGGCCAGGAAAACAACCGGTTTTTTACCTATACCCTCACCCATGGGGGAAGGAGGGCAAGATGGGCACAAGATACGCACAGAGACAACGGCTCGATAACCATCAGGATTCAGAAAGAAAATAGGGAGAATCACAAAAGTGAGACCAGAAATATGTAGGTTAGTACGTGCAGAAAAAGGAGGAAGAGAAAGGAGACAAACTGGGAAAGGAGCGGGTAATAAGAACGGGATACATAAAATATAATAATCATAATAATAACGATAAGAAAAATAATAAAGATAAAATCAAGAACAATAATAATAAAAAAATAATAATAATAATAATAATAATAAAAACAATAATAAGGGAAAGGAATAAACAAAAACAAAATATAAGAAAAGAATGGTAAGACGAATTTAGTAGACACAAAAAAGTGTCTGAGCCCCCTCTCGATTACAACGAATCGTCCTATATGGATAATAATAGTAATGAAAGATTAAGGAAACTATTTGGTAAACATCTTTATTCTTTTGAGAAATTTTTAAAGTAAAATAATATATATATATTATAATTATTATATATATATATTTATATATATTATATTATATACTATATATATATATATAATTTATATATATATATTATATATATATATTATATATATATATATTATATATATATAATATATATATCTTTCTTTCTTTACCTACCTCTTCTTCCCAAGACTGGGAGTAAGGTGCGCTAACAAGCATCGGAAAAGGAAAGAGTAGTAGAGTATGACAAATGTCGAAAAGAAGCCCAACCCTTACCGCCCCTCTGTACCATTAATTAAGTGAAAACTCGTCACAGACGAAAATCCACCCTAAGGCTTCATGGGACAGCGACGGGCCCTCACTATTCTAAATCGTCAATGTAAGGGTTCATCCCCTGGCCCAGGGGGGCCACACCATGCCCCCATACAAAACCCCATTCTTCTCCTAATCATGCACCTTTATTCTCGCCTCCTCCAAAACTCCACATTTCTCTCCTTCAGACATTCGTTCCAGCGACTCGATTCACTTTCTCTTCGTCTCCCAGCCGGTCGTTCCCAAACACTCACCACTATACAATCCGTTTAACATACCGAACTATCATTGCATCCTTTCCACATGCGCAAACCATCTCAAACGATACTTGGTCATTTAATTGCTCTCATTTACACCTTTCTTCACACACACAACTCTCTAATAAGTTCATTCCTCTTTTTAATTAATTCTTTTCACCTAGCATGCTCCTAAAGATTTGTCCATGCTGAACACCATTGAACTTGTAAGATCTATACTTCTTATTCCAGACCATAGTCTCACTACTACATAACACAGGTAACAACATACCCTCATGTAAGCGCCCTAGCGCAACTCAAGATTAATCCGCTTTACATTCACCAAACGTTTAATTGGCACCAGCAACCTTCCTGCCATTCACAACTTTCCTACTACACTGCTTCATCAAACGTTCCCTTCTCATCCAACACATACCTAAATATTTAAACTCAGACACTTGCTCCAGCTGCTCACATCTAACATAACTACCAGCACTGAGACTTGTCCCACTCAGCAACGATAACTTACTCTTATCTAACGTTTACTTTCAAAACCCTCCTTTCATACACCCTGCCAACTCTCTAGCAATCCTCTCAAACTCTCTTCAGATTCGCCAAAACAGAACCAAATCAATCCGCATATAATATGGTAGGGCACCCTCCACTCGCATCTCCATTTCTCCATCATTCTAACACCATTTCCTGCCATACCCACCTCGAATTCTTTTCATAACCTCCATCCATATACAAATTGAATAAAACCAAGGAGACCATAACACACCCTGTCCTCACTGCCGCTATTATCTAAAACCAATCGCCAATTGACACGCATTTATTCTTACACACGCTTCAACTATCGTCAATACATACTTTTGATTCCTTCAGAAGCCTCCCACCCAAACCACCATATATCACTATACCTGCCCCTAAAAAGCTTCCCTATTAACTCTATCATACGCGTGTTGCAAATCCATAAAAACGCTAAATATAATTTATTCTTCTTCTCCCTCATTTTCTCAATGCATTTGTTTTAATGTAAAGATTTGATCCACCACAATCCTCTACCACTCCTAAACAGCACCTTGTTCTTCTTCGCAATCAGTCCTTCAGTCACTGAACGCACTCTTTGACCAAAATGCAAGCATATACCTTCCCTACAACACTCATAAAACGAATATTCCCCTAATAATTTCTACAGTTGCCGCCTTTCTGCCCTTTACCCTTATACATTAAGGGAAAAAAAAAAAAAAAAAAAAAAAAAAAAAGAAAAATAAAAAAAAAAAAAAAAAAAATACTATTACCCACTCTCCTCCAATCCCTTGGAACTATACCCTCCATAAAACGCTTTATTACACCACAACTTCCAAATCCAATCAATCACCATCTCGCCTCCGCCTTGCTGTATCAATTTCTCCGTTCTTACATGCTATACCTGCAGATTTCTCGGAATTCTTCAACTTTCTCACTATACCATATACCTGCTTCCTTCCTTGTTCGATATAACCTAGATCCCCAAATCCTATTCCCTTCTTGTACCATCAAACCCACACACATTGCTATCACACCTCATCATTATGTTAATATTGTGCAGATTTTCGAAGTGTTCTTTCCACACCTCCCTCACATCCATTTTTCATTTCAGTTTTACAAAAGCACCAATCCCTATTCATTATTCATAAGGAGATCCCCTTAAATCTCATTCTTATTACCTTTCGCGCGTTCCTTCCGAGAGAGGTTCCTTATTCTCCTTGTAATGTTCCTCATTCATCGGCTCGCTTCCAAACTGTTCATGTTACCTCTTGTTTTCTCCTCGTATGCACATTTTAGTATTTCTTTTTCCCCTCCCTATATATATGTCCAAGCATCTTTCTTTTGAGAACTTCATCATTTGCTTTTGTACATTCACCACGCTTATTTTTTACCTTTAACTCGCTTTCATTCACTCTTCGTCATTCCGCCCCATTCGCTGGTAACATTCCTTACTTCCTACTTTAGCAACTCCACATACTTCCTTTGCCACTACTAACGATTGCTTCCTTCATTTGCCCGCCCAGATTTGTTCAGTATCCACTTGTTCACATTCAACCGATTTACTAGCGAACGCTCTTACATACTTATTCCTATTATGGTCTTGCTCACTTAACTTCTCACCTCTTAATTTTAGCCTAACTTCTTTCGTATGCCCTTCCTCTCATCCAAGACCCAACTAACTTAATTTTACATAGAAACAACATAATGATCCGATAATCCCATTCCTAAACCCTCACTGATTTAACATCCAACACATACTTCACATCTCCTTCTTCACCCAACACAAAACGAATCATACTTTTCACTTCGTAACCCAAGCCTGCTACCTACACCAACTCTAGTATACTTATGGATACTCTGTGTTTAAGAAAGTATTACTTACACAACACATCCTCTCTCTTCACAGAAATCAAATACCTTCCTACCTTCTCATTTTCTCCCCCTCCCAACACCCAAAACCACCTGTTATACCCATCCCTTTTTTGACCACCTATCCAACCCATTCAGGTCCCCAAACACTATCATTCTGAAGCTCCTACTTCACGCCATCCAGAACATCATTCAAATTATCCCAAAAAAATCGTACTCTCTTACAACGTTTCCCTCAGATATATATATATATATATATAGTAATATTACCCATATATATATATAAATAATTTATATATAATAATATATAATAATATATATATAGTATATATATTATATACTAATTATATATATATACTATAGTAGTATAGTATATAATATTAATTTTACCCACCGTTCTCTCCCAAGAACTGGGGGTAAAGTGCCGTAGATCATTGCAGCTGGAAACAGAAAAGTGAGTTAGAAGAATATGACGCAAGTCGAAAAGAAGGAATAAAAACAATAAAGCTATATCGTCCTTACCGCCCCTTTATACCTTTTAGTGAGAACCTTGTCGCAGTCAGAAAAATCCACCCTAAGGCTTACACCCGGGACCGCGAGCGGACCCTGCACTATGGCATCTCGTCAACTGCTGTGGTTCATTCCTTCACCAAACCGCCGCATTTTACTCTATTTTGCAATCTCCATTTTCTTCGTCGCCTCACTATTCTTCTCCTCCAGGTATTTCCTTTACTGACTCAATCCACTTTTATCTTTGGTCTCGCAGCGCGGTCGATCCAACACACTCGGCCACTTATAGCATCCGCTTACCAATCGCTATATCCATACTTTCCACTGTACGGCAACCATCTCAACGTACTTTCATTTATTCTCTTATTTACCGCTTTTTCACACCTCATACAACTTCCTAACACGCTCATTTCTCATTTTATTCAATTCTTCGCTCACACCTAACCCGTCTCTAGATTGTCCATCTGGCTTTACATTGTACTTCTAGATCTATACCTTATTATAATATATATATAATTAGTTATATATAATATTATATAATATATATATATATAGTATAGTATATATATATATAGTATATATACTATAATATATATATTATATATATATTACTATATATATATATATATATATATAATAATATATACTAATACATTCACAGTAGGCATCCTCTGCATCTAGCGGCTACTACGATTAACGGCGCTCTTACTTAGAACAGTATTGTGCGGACGGAACGCACCACCCTCACCAGACAGACAGCGTATCGCGCAAATTGCGTGTGCACGTGCATTGCGTCAATGACGGTCAGTGCTGTTTAAGCTTCGTGCTATCTATCTCTCAATTTTTCCAACTTTATACTGTATAATAATTGTATTAAGTTAATAAATGGCCTCATAATGCTAGTCTAAAAGAAAAGTCGTCAAAACGTTTACTTGAAAATGGAAACTTAGAAATAAAGAAGACTTTGAATGATCGTCAAAAAGTTAATGCTGTCATAGAAGATGCTATTGGCATGTTACACAGCATACCTTACTCATAGAAAGAGGCGCTCTATGAGATCTGACTTTCTTTGTTGGCCATTTTCTTCAATAGGCCACCATTGCAACTTTCCACTGAAGACGTCTGGCCTGATTAGCTTTAGATTCTACACCAAACAACATCAAGTTTTCACCATCTTCAAAGCTATGGCGGTTGTTTGTAGATTAAGATGATGAAGATTCGCTATTGTACGGTCGGACGAAGAAGTGGCATCCTCAAAATAATAATTTGAATTTAAAAAACTTTTGTAATTTTTACTTTCCTTATTTATTTTTCAGTTGTAAATTCATGATATTGTTGTTATCTAAATATATAGTACTTTAAAGGTAAACCCATTGTGTAAGATTTTCATTTCAAACATTGTAAAATATTGATAGTTAGCTTTATTGAACACTTAATATATATTAGTACATAGTACGCAGTTTTGCTTGCAGGCACAAAAAATGACTTAATTCACTTACCGTCGTTTTTCACTTAACGACGAGGGTCCGGTCCCAATTACGCCGTTATTGCGAAGTACTACTGTGTACCTTATATATTACTATATATATATATATTAAATATTATATATATATAATATATAATAATATAATATTATATATATTATATTATATATAAAATATTATATATATATATATAATATTATATATATAGTATAATATTGTATTGTATATATAGTTTATATATATCTAATATATTATATCTCAGTATATATATATATATAACGTATAGTATATTATATTATATATTATATCTAATATAGTATATATTATATATATATATATATATATATATATATATACTTTTACTATTTCACCCCCTGAGAACCCTGTCTTCAGAGCGGCCACACTGCTTCCATATACCCCGCCACTGCGACTGGTCTCCTCCACAGATCATCCAGGGCTGAGATGTTCCAGATTGCTCTGGGTAGAGAGTTGGAGTGACAGGTAAGAAGAAAATGGGATATAGTTTCCGGGACCCGGTTACAGTTTGGGTAAATATTTGTCGTGCATTGAGTTTGAATCTGCGTTTGTAATACTACAAGTTTGGGTGGTGGCCGAATCTTAACTTGGTCAATGATGAATTGATAGTTCTTGGAAGAGAGTTGAATTCAGGTGCTATTTCTGGTAGATGTTCGTTTAGTATACTGTTTGGTGGTCTGTTTCTTAGATAGTTTCCAGTTAGTAGTGTGTGGATATGTTTAGTGTAAGATGTGTTGTTTTGTGGTGGTGGGATGTTGTTCAGAATTGTGTGAATATCATTTCTAGGTGTATGTCTATGGGTAGTATTTTAGTTTCCTCGTATAAGTGTTGTTGTGGTGCTGTTGATGTGTATCCAATTATAATTCTAAGTGATTTGTTTAGTATTGTTTGTAGGTTATTAATGTTGTTTTTGGTCAATAGTGGGTACCAGGTTGGAGAGGTGTAGCTTGGTGTCGGACGAATAAATTGTTTGTATATGGTGGTGGATATCTGCTTGTTGTTTGTGGTGTCAGTGCCAGCGATAGTTCTTAGAATGTTCAGTTTCCTGTTTGCTGATGAAGTTATCTATGTGTTTTGTGAGGGTGAGATGTGTGTCTAATGTTACTTCGAGGATTATGAGTTTTATTCAGGGTTGGCATTAAAAAACCCACCCAAAAAAATAAAATAAATAAAAGCCCACCTAATAAAGCCCAAAAAAGTTCATCTGCAAGTGTTTTTTTTGGGGCTTTTTAAATTTTAGCTATTATTTTCAACAATTTGAGAGATATTTTTAAAAATTAAAAATATGCAATAATAAGAACTATATTATTTATGTTTCATTATTAGTGAGTCTAGTTGCGTTTTATTCAAGATTTTTACTGATATACCTTTTAAATATTTGAAATAAATGAGGGGAAAAAAAATAATTTTAAAATTTAATCCAAAGTACAATTAAATGTATCTTTAAATTTTATTGACTAGAAGATAATAAATAGATTCTATTATTAAAATTAAGATTATATTAAAAAATAATTGATATCAAATTGTAATAGTAAGATCTGATAAAAATAGATATTAATATATCGATAACCTAATACACGTTTTGAGTTTTTACGCAGTTCCTTCAACCGTACGTGAACGAGAAAAAAACTAAAAAGTCGGTTTCGTAGCGCTTTTTTAAATATTTTTATTGAAAATATATATTTCAAATTTTTTTTTTTTTTACCGTTTATGGCACGTTAAAAGCATGTAAATAATTTTTGATACATTTTTTTGCTAATGAAAATATTTCTTGTTTATAGTACAATAATTAACTCAAAGGCAGGAATGGCACTACATTATTACATCTTTCTTCATCTACCTTATTTTCCCAAGAGTAAGGAGCGCTACAAGCATCGAAAAAGAAAAACAGTAGAAGACGTATGACAAATGGTGAAAAGAAAGCCAGCCTTACCGCCCCTCTGTAAAATTAATTAGTGAAAAGTCGTCACAGACAGAAAATCCACCCTAAAGCTTCATGGGAACGCGGACGGAACCCTGTCACTAATGGTAAATCGGCCAATGTAATGGGTTCATCCTTGGCCCAGGTGGGCCACAAGCCCACAACCATACCAAACCCCGCCATTTCTCTCCTATCATGCAACCTTTATCTCTCGCCCTCTGCGCAAAACTCCAATTTCTCTCGTTCGAAGAATCGGTTCACCGAACTCAAATCCACATTTTCTCTGTCGGTCGTCGCGAGCACGTCGGTTCCCAACACAGCTCTAAACTATACATCCGCTTAACCAACCGATATCATTCATCCTTTCCACGTGACGAAAAAGCATTTCAACATACTTTCATTTTATTCTCCTCATTTACCCTTTCTTCAAACCACACACAACTCTCTAATACGTTCAATTCCTCATTTTATCATTTTCTCAAAACACCTAGCATGCCCCTAAGATGTCCATCTGAACACCACATTGAACTTAAGATCTATATTTCTTATTCCAGACCATATAGTCTCACTACGCATACAATACACAGTAACAGACATACCCTCATGTAAGAGTTCATAGCGCACTCAAGACTTAGTCCCCTTACATTCACGCATCGAATTTCAATTGCAGCCAGGCAACCTCCCTCCATCATCAACTTGTCCTACTACAGCTCTGCCATCCAGTCCGTTCCCTGCTCAATCAACACATACCCTAAATATTTAAACTCAGACGCTTGCTCCAGCTGCTCACCTGCTAACATAACTTCACACTGAGGTATGTCCTCACTCACAAACCATAACTTACTCTTTATCTACGTTTACTTTCAAATCCCCTCCTTTATTTACATAACCCTGCCAAATTCTCTAATACCAATCCTCCTCAGACTCATCTTCAAGATTCGCCACAACAGAACCAAATCATCCGCATATAATGGTTAGGGGCAGCCGCTCCACTCATCTCCATTACTACCATCTTCTATACACCATTTTCCTGGCATCCCCACCTCGAATTCTTTCATAACCCCATCGCTGTTACAAATTGAATAACCCAAGGAGACATAACACAGACGTGACACAACTCCGCTATTAATCCTAAAACAATACCCCATTGACACATTTATTTTACACCGCTTCACTATAGTCAATACATAACTTTTGATTCATTCAGTAAGCCTACCACCAACACCATAATTACTAACACACCTGCCATTAAACTTCCCTATTAACTCTATCATACGCTGTTTGCAAATTCCATAAAACCTAAATAGTACCATTTTATTCTTTTTCTGCCCTCATTTTCTCATCATTTGCTTTATGTAAAAAATTTGATTCCACACATCCTCTAACACTCCTAAGGCACCTTGTTCTTCACCAATCAGTCCTTCAGTCACTCGACCGCACTTTTCGACCAAAATGCCAGCATATACCTTCCCTACAACACTCAATAAACAAATTTATTACCTCATTTTCATTAAAATATGAGAAAAAAAACAAAAACCCACAATAAAGTATTAGAAAATAAGATAAATATTATCTACAACCTTCCGGCGAATCTCGTAATACAGAAATATACAACAGGAGATATCAATACCAAAAACAGAAAATATATACACTAGGTCAAATACAAATACACGAAATATAACACAGCAAGCCTAATACAATTTTCTCACATGCACCTATAATATTTTCTGCAAGCTTGTAGACAGGATGTTCGATAGTCAAATAACTCGATGTATCTATAATCAATATTTTAAAAAAAAAATATCGAAAAAGTAATTCAAAGATATAGTGTAATCGAGCTAGAAATAAACTACCGTAATGTATGCAGAAATCTATCGAATATATATAACATTAGAATATTAGAAATTAAAAAGACAGTAAAAATAGCCACATGGGCCTATCGAGGCTGTCCAGTCAACTAAAGCCAATAGAACCAAACATGTTCATGGAAATTCCACAAAGCCCCTAGGGCTTGTAATATCTTACATAGTATCACAAAAGTCTAAAAGCATGGCTTGTATGCTTAAATTCCTTACAAAAGCACTCTAAGGCTTGTCAATAACTTTCAACTAGTTTATACACAAAGTTTACAACTTAAAGAAAAAAACTTATAGCTAAAGTACATACTAACTACGTTACAACCTTTATAACTTTATAGTAGCATGCAATTTAACCTTAATAACTATTTCTAAGGAACCGCGAAAAATTGGGGCTTAATCAAAAAATATACTATATGATAACCCAAACCATCCATATTACCTATCCCAATCCTTTCTTAAATGTTTGTACGTCGAGTCACACCTCGACAACCTCCTGTAAGCAAACACATGTCCAAAATTTAACACCCTTAAATTACTATTACTGAATATGAATGCTTTCTTATACCAAGATGACTATCTTTTTCTTATTATTTTTACTATGCCCCTGGTCTCCCGTCCGTGCTCTTCTCTATGAAGAATTTTTGGTCTCCGTATATCAAATTGATTTGTTAAATATTTTAGTAGCTTGTATCATGTCCCCTGGAGAAATCGCCCTTTCTACAGACAGAAAAGATTCCTAACTCCTTCAGCCTGCCTCTCCTCATAGCTTTTACCCTCAAACCCAGAAATCATTCTAGTTGCTCTACGTAGCACTCTCTTCAGCATATCTAAGTCTTTCTTTAAATAAGGGTCCCAGAACTTGAACAACAATACTCTTTGATGAAAAGTTATACAGTGATTACTTGTTTCTTCCTTGCTCATGTAAACAACATTGGCGATTTAGTATATGCCACAGCATCTTTAAATTAGTGCTTCTATTCCATGCTTCCAACCTGATTAGCTATCTTTCAAATTTACTGTTATAATCACACTAATCCTTTTTCTTGGTCCTACAATACTCGGGACCAATCTCATTTCTCATCGATAGTTAAAACCTTTTATTTGAGTACCATAACTAGGTTAATGACCCTTACACCTCTTTACCTACTAAAATACATTTCCGCCATTTATGCTGTCCCCGTCCTTTCCAAGAAGTTTATCAAGATCCATTTTGAATCTTATCATCCTTCACTATTCCCTAACTGAGGTAGTCCTCTCTCTTGGTATCAATCTGCAAACAACTTAGAAACCTTGGCATTTAAGTCCCTGGTCTAAAATCATTTAAAATATTAATGAGAACAATAGTGGCCCCAGGCACTGAAACCTTGTGGGACACCCTCATCACTATTCCCATAATTATCCTCGTGATTATAGTTGTACACACTGTTATAATATAATATAATATATCACTTATAGTATATATAATATATATATATATTATATATATAGTAGTTATATATATATATATATATCATATATATAATATATATATATTATATTATATATATTAGTAATATATATTATATATAGTAACATATATATATATTATTATTTTTATTGATATATATATATAGCTATACTTATTTATAAATGTCTCTGAATTTTGCTAAGTAATTTAATATGACTTTTAAATGACTATTACATATTATTTTTCTTTTTCAAATATTTTCAAATCTCCCAATTTTACCAGGGTTTTACCATAAAAACCCAGACCTGGTGGGTTGGTGGTCAGATCCTTGGGGAGGTATCTGATGCAAGCCTGATCTAGTTTCTCAGTGTAAACAAACCTACTGAACCTATTGGTAGCTAACATTACTGCTTCTCAAGAACCATCAGATTATGATAAGCACAATGTTCAAAGTTTAAATAAATCACTAAATTTAATATATATTATTAACTACTTCTTAAGAATATGTCCTGTTATGTCATAACTATCAATAACCTGTAACAATAGTCAATACCATTTATCCTATTTAGCAATGTTTATCTCTCCAATTAGGCTAATGACATATTCATTTTCAGCAATGGGAATTGGATCAATGTTGTTACCATAAAAAATTTATGTCCTTATTTGTAAAATTTTAATAACCTATTTATTAATATATTTGTCAAATAAACAGTTACTAAATGACATTACAAAACTAAATAAATTCAATAATTATTGATCATTTTATTTTTTCATCAAAAATAGAAATTTTAAAAAAGCCCAAAAAAAGCCCCACCAAAAAAAACACTTTTTTTTTTTTCCAACCCCGGGTTTTTTCCACCCCTGGTGGTTTTATTGGAATGTATGGCTATGTTGTTTATGTAGATTTGGGGGGTGGTACCGAGTTGGCGGTCAGTGGTGATTAGTGTGATTGACGATTTGTTTGGTGAAGCGGACATTCTGTTGTCTGATTGTCATTCTGAGTATTATTTTGTGTGTGGGTTTTGCGTTTAGATCATTGATTTTATAGGTTGAATGATGTTTATGAGTACAATTGTGGTTGAGTTGTTATGCTGAAAGCCGTGTTGGAATTTGTGCTTAGGTATGTGTGGTGTTATTTTGTTCTGTATGATTTTTTTTAGAAGTATACATAGTGTTGATAATAGTGAGATGGGACAATAAGATGAGAGGTTAGACGAGTCTATTCTCGGTTTCAGTTTGGGTATAATTACTGATTTTTTCGAGATAGCGGGGGTAAAATTTAGGCTGATGGAACTATTGTATATGTGTGCAAGTTGGGTTAATGTGGTGTTCCCTAAGTGTTTGAGGTGTTTGTTTGAGATGTTGTCCGGCCTGTTGCTGGTGAGTTTTTAAGGGAATTTATAGTGTTTTCTAAATCAGTTGTGGTTATTTCTATTGTTGGGTCTTGGTTGCTTTTTCTTTTCTTTGAGGGCTCTGATAGTTTTCCTGTTTTGTGGGTGTTTATGACTGGTTTGCATATTGTGTTGCGAGGATGTCTGCGTGTCGTTTATTGGATTAAGGGTTTTATGTTTGGGTTTTTAATAAATTCATGAGTATGGGTTTAGGGGTTATTTGCATTTTTCAATATTTCTATTGTTTTCCACATTCTGGTGTTGTTTGTGTGATGAATGTTTTTTTTTTGTGGGGAAGGTTTGGAAGTCATTCAAAGAGTGTGTTTTCGATAGGTTTGCGATTTGGGTGTTGATCTGTGTTTGAGTTTGTAGTGATGTTGGTACTGATTTTCTGAGTGGATTGCGTCGTTTGATTAATTTTTCAAAAATCCTGTGTTAGGGTTGGGTTATATTTTTTTATGTATCCTCTGGGAATGTCTTGATTTGCGGCTTTTAGTATATATAGATATATGCTGTGTGGGGGGGTTATTATATATTTTTTTTATGTATTCCTCTGGGAATATATATATATAAAGTCTTGATTTGTGAGCGGTATTTTGTAATTAGTAATATGTAAAGAGGTTGTAGTAATTGTCACTTTAGTATATTGTAATGTGTTGGGCGTTGTTATATATACGAATTTATATTATTATTACGAGGTACTTATCGGGAATTTGTTTTTCTGCAATATATTCATTTGGTAAATTACTATTATAGTGGTCTCCATGTCAAGCATATATTATTTCATAATTTTGAGTAGGTCAATGCTTATCCTCTTGGACTACCAGTTTGTCCTAAGTTTGCTGTTATGAACAAGCCCAAATTTGAAAAAAAAAATCTTTTTCAGACTGGCGCACTTGTTGCACTTCCAGTTAGGAATATATGTGTTTGATGATTTGTTGTTCATAGGTGAAGTAGAATCATTGTTTACCTCGTGTCAGAGGTCTTTTAGGACTCAGCGATAAATGGATGGGTTTCCTTTTTGACGCGACCAAATCAAGGTTTTTTGGTAGTGGCGTCAGTATAGGTGAGCATAGAGTGTTAAACTCTGGTAGGCGTCTAGTACCAGTGCTTCTGTGAAGGGTGAGATACAGGTGTGCATAAAACTGTCCACTTAGCGACCAGTTTGAAATTATACAACATGGAATTATATTGTCGCTTGTTATGCACAAATATCTTATTGATATTGTATCTGGCAGTTATATTGAGCTGTGGTTAATATAATTATTGCACTGATGTTATGACCTCTTCGACTCTACTGTTGTCTGAGGGAATGCACCACTGCGGAAGGTTACGCGTTCTTCACTATTAGACCACGCCTCGCTCCTCGTTTGAGCGTACCATGCTTACACTTTTATGAGACGGTAAAATGTGATTGACGCTATTCTCTTTTGTTAGCCAATGTCGTTGTCATCGAGTGGGCGTGTATATGCAGCGTCTCGTGGCCGTGAATAACCATATACTCGGAAGGAGGTTTATGGAAGCGGATTTCAAAACCCACTGTGAGGTATTAGGACATCTTTGTATATCATATAACAAATAATTGTTGCGTGGTCAAGCGACAAATATTCTTGTTGTGATGAAGTGGGAATGGTATTACATTAATTAAGTGTGGTACTATTTTAATAATATTTATCATTATTAAATGTGTAAGTTGTATTAGGTTTGTCATTTAGTGCTAAGTTTAGTAGGTCTGATGAGGTTAGGTATTTTTTATAGATAATTTAGGAGTTTAAGTGTGATGTATTAAGATAGTTAACAGGTTGAGGATTTTTTGGAAATTTTAGATATATATAGGTGTATAAATAGGTGACATCGTAACCGTAGAATTTTGTTTCTGGGTGGTTTTCGGGTAAGTAGGTTTCTGAGATTACAGGCGCTTATGATGTAATTTATTTAATTGTTTTAAGTGAAAAGCTAATTCCCATATAACAGCTTTTGTAGAGTCCACACTATTATGTCGTTGAATTATATAAATATGTTTATTTAGTAGATTTGTTTGTGTGTGGTAATAGTGCATGAGTGCGGTTATT
>JABUQX010118954.1:0-10000 GCA_015478945.1 Trachelipus rathkii | reverse complement strand
TGCGTGTGCGTTGTGCGTTGCGTGTTGCGTGTATGATAAGAGATTTGCAGAGGCGTGCTTTCTTTTGACTTTACCAACATCAATGGCCTGCACTCTAACTTGCATCCATGGAATACTACCGTCTCTAACTCTGAAGCCTAATTTATGCTCTTGTCTGAGACCCGATGGCTAAGAATTCATCCTCAACTCGTTTAATATACCAAACAATACTATTTATAATTCCGTTTGAAGGGTGGAGTATGTGCCTATGTAAATATAAACATCCTATAACACGTCTCGAGATTCTCGAATCTGCTAACTTCGATGTTCTGTGGCTTAGAAAGCTTTCTTCCTTCTACTACAAACTTCTTATGCTTCTGCTACTGTTCTCCTAACAAGAACAGATTTTTCATGCTTTTTTTGAGGACCTACTACTTCTCACGAGGGGACTCGTTATAGTCTTCTCATCCAAATACAAGGTCCTCTATTTAGGGGATCAATGTACACCAAAAACTGAATTGACTGCGGTTCCTCTCCGTACTGGATTTAGTTGGGAGGGAAGACGAAATCATTGCAGCTATCATCAAACGATCTGGAGCAACTAGAGTTAAATAACCTACACACATTCCGATTCTTCCAACCGATCTTGAACACACTTGACCTAGTTTCACCACTAGTCCTTTCTCTCTATAAATACACCACTCGCCTCTATCGGTAAAATCTGACACAAACCTTATGAATCACTTAATTTTAAACTTTACTCTCCAACATCTACACTGCCCTATTGGTTTTTTCTGGCACTTTGATCGGGTGGATTGGGGGGGATTTGCGTTGCTTCTACGCTAACTAAATTGAAGTGACTGCTTTGACTCTTAAGACGCTTCAGACTCTGCCGATAAAGTGGGGGAAACTGTAATTTGTAATGGGATTTGAGCAGTTCATTGCTTCTTGGACTGAAATCTGTTTTACTGCCGCAAACCATGGTCGATGCGTGCTTGTTCCCTGGGCATTCAGGCTAGAGACAATGGTATCGGGTGTGGAAAAAATTCCGTTCTCGTCGTTGGATGTCACTCTGCCAAATTTTCATTCAGCTAGAATCGTTGCAGGGATAACTCTTCGACGAGCAAAGCGGACTTTCATTAAGCGAGGAAAATGCGCTGACCTCCATGGTTCTGCTAATGACAAATCTCTCTGGCCTCTGCCCAAAAATATCTCTAACAACTTCTGTAAATCATTCTTTTCTCATCTTATTCGCTCTGATGATTCTGTTTTTAATACTCCAACTGGAAAAGGCCAATCATTCTCTTTGGACTCCTATTTCCTCTAATTCAACCCTGGGCGATTCTCTACTTCCTTTCCCTCCTTCTCCTCTCAGTGTCCTATGCATTTACCTGTGATTACATTTTGATCGTGTGCATGAGCTCCTGAAATCTAGAACGTTAGGAAGGGCGGGTGGCCCGGATGGCATTCCTCTCCGAGTGTTGAGGAAGTGTGCTTCCGTGCTGACCCCACCCCTCGTTCAACTATTATTCTCTATGCTTTAATACTAGCACTTTCCCCTAAGTGTTGAAAGCGCGCATATGTCCAACCTATACCGAAAAAATGATGCTCTGCTCTGACCTTATAACTATCGGCCCTATAGCTCTCACTTGTATTTCTTTCTAAAATTCTTTTAAATCCTCTTCTTAATATCATTTTTCCCCAATTCTCTGGAATCTCTTTCCTTCTCCAACACTCATACGGCTTTCGGTGGTCGAGATCTACTGGCGATATTACTTTCCGATTTAACAGAGTTCATGGGTTTTCCGGCCCTTTAGAACTACGGCAAAAGACTTGTGTGGTTTCGCTTGAACAAATTCCAAAGCATTTTGACTGGGATTGGCAACGCCTTCACTGCTCTCCAAGCTCCCCTCCTTTGGTTCCTCCTTCTCTTTGCTTCTTTGAAAGATTTCCCGTTTTCTTTCAAAATCGTTCAATGTTGGCTGTTTGTTTGATGGGGCGGCACTTCTTCTATTTCTGGTCAAATAGGGTGTTTCTCAGGGTTCTGTTATCTTCTACGTATTCCTGCTTTTCGATCAATGATCGCCTCACCTGCACATCTTAAACTCTATCCACTCATATGTCGGTGACTCGACCCTCATTCTCAAGCTCATCATTTCAATTCTGCTCCCTCTTTTACTTTTAGAATTTGCCTCTCGTCTTAATCTTTCCGATTCTATTCTTCGCTGATCGGTATAGGAATTCCAGGGTTGGGCTCGTCTCAAGCTTGTAAAAATTTAGTACTTTAAAACCCAACTTCTACGAATTCTTTCTCTCTCTAAGACACTTAACTTTTTTATTTCTTTTTGACCGTTCTCTTGTCTCTCCTGTTGACAATATAAACATCCTTGGCTCTAAACATAACAAAAAAAGTTAAACGAAACTTTTTATTTCCGTCGTTCTCAGTTACTCCACCTATACAAGGGGCTCATCCGCCCTTGTATGAGTACTGCTCTCATATCTGTGTGGGGTGGGGGCTCTGGTTTCACCGGCTTTTTGGATGAGCGTCGAGTCACAGGCCAAAAGACTTATAAACTGCCTGTACTTATACCTAGTTCACTGACCCTTTATATTTGCGGCGCGGTGTTGGTGCTTTATCCTCTTTTCTATAGGTACTGGAGAGGCAAGTGCTCGAGGGACAGCTATCCACTCGCGTACCACACCTTTACCGACGCGCCTCGAGACCTAGCACAAGGCGGTGCCCTGTTCGCACAAGAGTTTTCTGTGGTTTGATGTTAGTAACTCCAGACTGTTCGCTGCGGTGCTTCTTCCTTCCTGCCACCTTTGTTCTGTGGAATTCTCTCCATCCATCTGTGTTCCTACTACAATTAATTTCCCTTGAGAGATCTTTATGTGGAAGCACAATAGAATTAAGGACGATGACTTCTCTTCTATTCATTGAACATATTTGCCGAGCGAGTTTTACAGCCATGCGCATAAAAAGAAAAAATACAAATCTGTAATAATTGATTGACTCAATTACCGCCAGAGATGCAAAATTATCAGGAAAA
The DNA here is from genome assembly GCA_015478945.1 of Trachelipus rathkii. Classification (NCBI taxonomy): domain Eukaryota; kingdom Metazoa; phylum Arthropoda; class Malacostraca; order Isopoda; family Trachelipodidae; genus Trachelipus; species Trachelipus rathkii. The sequence continues at coordinate 6,971 of JABUQX010118954.1, read as the reverse complement.
ACAACAATCACATCAAACTTTGAAAATTTTGAATAATAATATTTAAACGCTTCTTTTCATATTTATTTATCCCTCCTCCAAAAAAATAAAAAATAATCTTTCATTTTATAGTAAAAACCACCATCACTAGCGGGCAAGATTCTATTTAAAGAGGAATCATTTTGCCACTAACCCTTAATCTATCTGGGTCTGTAGGACCTATTTTGTCTTGGAAGTTTAAAACACGCTTCAGAGTTCAAATGCACAGGTTGTTAGAATCCCAATGAGATCCTGACATTCTGAGTCGAAAAGTTTGAGAGGAACGGTTTAGCTTATTATATAAATTTTGGGGGCTACACTCAATTAAGGAAATGTCGGGTCAGAATAAGAATCACCATTTGTAGGCTTTGAAATTTAGATGAGTCATTAATATTGTCCTGCTATCCAGCGCAAAGGTTCAAGGATCATACCAAAGATTAGTGTTGCCACAATGCCGTATCGCAATTGGGACGGCGCAACTTTATCTTCTGGGGTCTGTTTAAAGGAGCATTTCCTTTTATAAGATTTAGGCATACTTCGGCTATACCTTGAACAAATTAATCTTCCATGAAGTATTTGGTATTTACTCAATTATGAGAGAACAAAATTCTAATTCAAATCTCAAGCCAGAAGTTTGCTATATCGGAAATCCCTCACTTATAGCTCGAAATGGCACGTCGACAGCATTTGTTAAAGTTTTGTAATCCACACATTAATTTCGGTAAAATAGTGCTATATTTGCATAACAATAAGGCATAACCTGAGAGCTTGCTCGCTGACAAAAAAAAAAAAAATTACTAATAAAAAAAAAATTAATAAAGAGAGCTATAGGATGATATACGTGTTTTCAGGTAGATGCCTCAAGCGCTAAGCACTTTTTTAATGTATCTGCAAGCAAAGCGACTCCATGATACGTGTTCTTAGGATAAGCGTGCAGAGTAAATAAGCCGGGCACTAGTGCACTGGTATAGATGTATGTCTTTGATATATCCCTTTTATTAGAATATAGCTTTTCACGTTTTCTGCTAGAGTAATGCGAGAATGCTGAAGGAGAGAAAGCCTGAAATTGAGATGCAGAGGGCATATAGAAGAAATGATGTCGAGAATAAAGGTGATTATGTGATATAGCGAGCTTGATAAGTTGCTATAAGGCGGAAAAAATGTATGTCGGTTGTGGCGCCCAACTTCGGGCCAAGGGACATGATGCGATACATCTCACCCTACATTGACGAAGGAATCACATAACCTCAAGAAAGTGCAGAATTCCCTCGCCACCGATAGATTACCACGAGAGCTGAAACGACTACGTCTAGAGTGCATTATACGTAACGTGAGCGGCACGAAGTATCATATCACAAATTGGCAAATTTGCAGTCCGTGAAAAAGGATGATGAATTAAGGGGTTTTTCGGCACTGGAGATAAGTCTGGCGTGCTTCCTATGCTCGAAGCGTTGAGAGTCTCTCTTATTCAGTTCCTGTTCTACTACTTTGTGCTTTCCAGTTACGTATCGCACCTTAGCCGTGCGCTAGGATACATATTGGAGACAGAACAAGGTTTGTTCAGTGTTATGAAGATTATCGGAGGTGCTATTGCAGCAAATAATTATATCAGAGCACTACTCCTTATCAATACAGATAACTATTACTAGATATATATTATATAGAGAGCTATATTAAGTATGATAGAGTAGAACGTGAGTATAATTGTAAATAATCAAACTTAACCCAATAAAAAGAACATAGTAATATCCTCGCTACATGATATACTATGTGAGGAATAATAAGTACTTATAAAGTGTTTTTCCTCATCACCCCAATTTGTAGAATTATTTCTGAAGTTTTGAAGTAATTGATAATATATTATGATAATATATATATTTTAAGATAAAGGAATATATTATTATTTAATATATATGTATATATAATGTTATGTATATATTATATAATAGTATATATATGGAAAGGCTTAAATCTAGAGTAATGGTACGTGTTTTTTATTTTAACTTCTTATACAGACGATATCAGCACTCTAAATTTCTATTCACTTTCAGTATTAAGTAGTTGTGTAACTCTCTTTCTTTTTCAGATCTTCTTATTTTTTAATATTACCACTGTGTAAGTAATATTTAAAGGTAACGTCGTAGTGTTTAATATGCGCCATCTTAAGGTATGTGTTCATAACTTGTCGATTAGGTTTACCTGTTCATCAGCTTGTCGATGAAGTTAGTGTGTTTACCAATTTATAGAAGATTAGTGGTTTTCATCAACTTTCGAAGGTATTGGCATTTATAAAGAAGTCTTCACGGGCAAAAATGAATATTTTTTTCTAAAGTTATAACACATATCACTTACATTTTAAAAAAAGAAACTTCAGAGTTACAACTCTACAAATAAGAAAAAATAACAATAACAGTATATTATAGCAATAATCTCAATATCTATTTCCTTACCTATAGAAGGCTACTATTTTAATTTATAAAATAAATATACTTGGGCACAACCAAATATTATTAAAATAGTAGATCTGATGTGTCACAGTCCTAAGCTCAATCTAAATTTGAATTATCAGGGGCAAATGCGGCAATTCATTTCTGTTAGAAGATTGCGACATTCCTAAAATTGCAAACGAATACTAGAAAACACAAATATTTTATACAGTGCTAAGATACAACAATTAATTTATATGTTTACACTGTGTCATTAAATGTAAACTGTAATTTTTGTGATCAATTAAATTTTTGTGGTGACTTTGGAAGAGTGCAATTTCCAAGGCTATTACGGAAGATTCAGCGATCATCGGCTTGAACAACCTCTAGTCACTTCTATAGTAGCTTTAATTTTTTATTGCAATAGAGAGATAGGTAGTACAGAATCTCACCTAAAAGTGTAAAGGAAAAAACTTATATTACTAAAAGCATAACGATAGTACTGATAACTAAATAAGGTAATCAACATGTTACATACAAGTTTCACCTTTATTTCATAAGAGTATACTGGTATTAGAACATATAAACTTTAGCAGAGATTGAAAGATGATCCAAATCAGAGACTTAAACACAATCATTATTGAACATAAAATATGGCTTTACATTTATTAAATTTGCACATAGTGCTTTCTACCGGCAGGCAATTCCGTGACGGCACCAACCCTGACCCCACCATTTGGTTTTTGGGTCTTCTCCTAATTTTTTTATTTAAACTTATTAAAATTTAAGTTACAGGTAACTATAAATATACGCTGTTATAGTTTATGTTTATTATTCTACTTACATTACCTGTTTTATTTGGAGTAACTAGTAAGTCAAATTTTATTATAGCATCTTATGTATAGTATACTGTAACCTTATATTATAGTTATAGAATATAATATCATATATAATATTTATTTGATACTATGATTTGCATTTGTACAAAAGGAAATTTATATACATAGAATATCTGTGAAGATCAGAATGGAAGTCTTCAAGCCGAATAATTTTAGATTTTCCAGGCATGATTTTCCTTTTCCAAATAGGTAGAGACTCCAGGCTAATCTATTAGAGGCTCCAGGGAGAGTTGGATTTTGGCCCGATCATTAAGACTGCAATGGGTGATTCCTACTGATGGTTCAAGGGAAGTAACTACAGACACAATGAGCACAATGGGGACGGATCTAGCCAAAAAAATATATTTCACTTCTTCAACTTTCAAAAGATTCCTTCATAGTGATTTACTCAATCAAAAGTTCTAATGTAGAGTTTTCGATGAGGCCATTGCTTATTGTGGAGATGGTGGTGGGACTCAATTCTAATTCAAAAAACCCCGTAATCCAACTTCCAACCCTTGTTCACCAATATTCTTCAACAATCCCCCTTTGACAAAGACATTAAAATCCCCCCTTCTATCACCAGCTCTAAATTCTATTAACAACCACTTACAACTATTAATTCTACCGCCCCTCTCCCAATAGGTTCATAGATACATTACACATATCCATCTAACCAACACATACCTTCAAACCGCCCCAATAACAATTTATTAAACACCCCTTCCACAAAACTTCTCACCCTAGAGAAGTGAACTATGTCCAGGAGAGGGTACCTTGAGGATACCCCTTAGTTTTTAAACTCCAAAATCTCATGTCAATAATATCATAGAATCAAAACTAGGGACGAATGTTGCCTCGTACCCACTGTTGCACTAGATGTCACAATTCTCAAAGAGAATATCAAATTTAGAGCACCTCCCTCTGCGTGGTGCTCTGCTTCTCAACGCCCCCCGCTGCCTCCGATCTTCTCTATTCTTTCTTTCTCGGACCTGTTTGGAACAGCCCAGGTTGGCTATAGGCAGCAGGCTTCCTGGAAGCAGTATAGATGTGGCCACTCCAGATTAAGTGTGGGCCAGGGCAGATAGATAAATATTATGAATATTATAATCATATAATCAATAAATAATATATATATATAATAATAATAATATAATATAATATTTAATATATTTATATATATTATATACTATATAATATATATCATATATATCAACATGAGAGGATCTTTATATAGAAATAAATAAAGTATTTTTATTTCTTTATTTTTTTTCTCAAATCTTGATTTAATATTTTCGAATATCTGTTCTTCTTACATCACTTTAATATTTTTATTCCTTTTGTTCCTACTCCAAGCTCTCCTCCCCTTCCCCCCCTTCCCCCTCTCCCTAACCCCCCCCCCCTCCGGAACACCCTCGAACTAAAAATCACTCCCCCCCCATGTATTAATTTGTAGTCTTCCCCCTCTTTTACCCCGCAGATAAAGTAAATCAAAGATTGCCCAGACGTGTCAGTTTCCTGATAAATTAAAATAAAATATTCTAGATCCCTTATTTCTTAGCAACGAATTTAAAATGTACCATTTTTATTTTTTCCTTGGATTTCTCTTTTTAAACATCTTATTTTAATAAGAGAAATTACCCCTAAATATTATGAAGGATTTTCTGGAAGTTCTTTTTCTTACCCGTTATCATCCAAAAGACGCCATCCCTCCTTCTCTCTCGCCCCCCCACTCTCTCCTCCCCCTTGCCTAGGCGACCGGCTGTACACGCTGGAATAAAGCATTTATTTTTAAAAATGAGTCTCGCCGGTTGTGTAATTTCTCTCAGTGCTAAATTGTGATTTTCTTGGTAAGTTTCATTATTTCCCATTTATATTTTTATTTTTTTTTTTCATATGAAAAACAAGGAAAACTAATTTCAGTTTATTTAGAAGTTGAAAGCCTAACCTAAGCTCGGCGGCTTTATAAAATGCAAGGCCTAAAAACAGGCAAACTCTGCCTATATCTTAGTTAACGTACGTCTATCTCAAACAAATGGGTGGCGAAAAATCTCGCCAGGGAAAAAAGTATTATGGAGTAGAGTTTTATTCTTTCTTATCTTTTCCATATAATTTTTGTTTTTTTTGCAGTATCATACATTTTATAAATCTAGTTGTATTTCTCAAGCGTATATATCCCTTTTGTTTTTTTTATAAAAATTTCTTTATACGCTTTAAAGTAGAATACAAAGGGCCCTATTTTTATCCGGCCATATTTTTAAAAAATTTTTTTTTACTTGCAATATTTTTTTCCCCATTTTTTTTAAAGTAATTATAATTTCTATCCTTTAATCAAGCGTCCCTTCATTTAAATAAATGCTCTGAACTTGTAATCGTAGCTGTCCCTTCTTGCTCTTCTTGAATCCATAAAACTATTACCTCTGTATCCAAATACTGTATATATATGATGCGCACAACTTTCTCTCTGGGAAATTTACAAAAAAGAAATAATTAAAGCAAATAAAAGTTTTGGGTTTTCCCTTGAATAATAATAATAATAATAATAATAATAATAATAATAATAATAATAATAATAATAATAATAATAATAATAATAATAATAATAATAATTATAATAAAAATCATAATAATAAGTGTGATAGGGGAAATTTGTAATACTATACACGCTTGATACTAGACCTGGTTATATAATGAGTGTAAATGTAAACTAAAAGCTTTAAAATAAGTTTGCCACAGTTTAAATTTAGATTTATATTTTTTTTTATTTGAAAACAAAATTGGGAATTATTTTTAAATTTAAAGATAAACTCCTTTTGCCCTTATAATCATCAGTAAATGTTTTTGATAGTTTTAAATGCCTCTTCACTTTTTAAATATGCTTTTCACTCTAAGCATATTTAGAACTGCTTTATGGGGTTTTCGCGCCACTTACCACGCAGCTTTTTTTCTCCCCCCCTTTAACACTGATTTTTTTTTTCAATAAAATTAAAATTTATTACTTACAATTTAATCGTAAAGTTAGTACTATAAATCATTTAAAAATTTGAAAATATGTTGATTTTTGTTTTTTTGTTTGTTATACAATTTATGATTCCATACTGAATAAACTTTTCACCCAAAGCTTATTCAGATGTGGCCAACTTCTGGGCGCCAACCCTACATACGCCTATTTCTTTCCAATTTTTATAACTTTGCTCATCACCATGCCCTTCATAGAAAATTAAAATCATATGTATATTTTTTTAAATTTTTTTTGTATTCAATTATGTTACAAGCTGGAGCCTTAGCTGAAAATGTGTGTAATTATGGTACACTAGAGATTCACAGTTTTTTTTTATGCTTTTATAATATTTTTATAATTAATCATAGGTGTAATTTATTTACTGTTTAATATGCCTCTATACTATTTTTATACAATATTTTGTTGAAAGAGGTTTAAATTTATATTACTTGCCCATCTTTAAATTTTTGTTTTAGTGTGTAGACAGCGTTTTTTTCTTAAAATTAATTTTTTTGATCTGGTGAGAAATATGCATTTACAATCCTTTTATAGCATTGACCACTGTGTAAACATTTAATTTTTCTTTTAGTATTTGTGTAAAACAAGATGTGTAGGTAAAATTTATATATATATATATGCTAGATTTTC
>JABUQX010118953.1:0-25555 GCA_015478945.1 Trachelipus rathkii | reverse complement strand
ATAAAATGTAATATACAATAAAGGTTATTTATGCTAAATGATTTTTACTAAGTATCACTACAAAGAATTATTCACTTTACGAAAAGGCACAAAAATTAGGCTTTAGAAAATAACACAAAATGCTGACCTTGTAGCATTCGAGGGCAAAGGTTACACTGAAGATTGATGGAGCACTAAACGTGTGTAACAAAATCACTGATGCTCACAGAATAAGTGTTAATAAGAATTAGCGAATTGTCTATGTTGAATAAGGTTATTTTGGACGATATAGAGGAGCGGTTCCAGAATGCTTGTTCGAGGCGAAAAATGGCGCGATCGATTTGACCAATAGCAAACAAGAAATTTATCACGTGAGAAGGAGGACGATAATAATGAAAAGGAAGAAAGAGAAGGTAATATGGCTCCCCTCTGAACAGAGGAGCGTCGTGAAGATCAAGGTGAAAATCGGACAACAGGGCGTAGAGTTCGTCCATAACGCGATATAGAACGAGGTAGACAAGACGGTAAGGTTGGAGTTGGGATAGGTTCCGGATTCGGAGGAGGAATCGGTATTGGAGCAGGAGGCGGAGATATCGTAGCGTGGGGCGCTGAAGTAGCTGGCGAAGGAGGTGACAATAGCTGAGGGAGTTGGCAAAGGGTCAGGTGGAGAACAAGTTGATGTAAAAGGCAGAATGGGCATAAAGTCGATATTATCTTGCGAAGTAGAGGTAGATGGTGCGGGTGCAGAAGGTGGAGAAAGAGTGTTGGAAGAAGCGGGATCATGTTCGAAATAAGCCGGTTTGATCCTATCAACGGAGATATTTTCTGCTTTGCTCCCCTTCTGTAAAGTGAAGTACTTTCGGTAGCGTTTTAATACAAGGAAAGGTCCGTCGTAGCGGGCCTGCAACGGACTACGGTGTGAGTCATGCCGAATTAATACGTGAGAGCAAGTCTCCAAATCCGCAGGCATGTAAGTTGGACGGGGAGGATGACGTGGCAAAGATGGCTTCCATGCCTCAGTACACTGACGAAGGCGAGCCAGGAAGGTGTGCTGGTTCGTAGCTTTTGGAGAGGGAAAGGATAAACTCACCAGGTATTCGGATGGTGGAGCCATAGACGAGCTCAGCAGAGGAGCATTTAAGGTCTTCTTTGTACGAAGTTCTGATACCGAGGAGGACAAGAGGAAGGGTTTCGGACCAATTTTCCGGTGTTCCATGGGCCATAAGAGAAGCTTTTAACTGCCGGTGATAACGTTCCACCATGCCTTGACTTTGCGGATGATAGCTGCAAGAGCGAAGGCGCTTGGAACCGATTAAAGTCATAAGGTCCTTCCAGAGGTGAGACTCAAACTGCCTACCCTGGTCTGTGGACACGGTCGAGGGAGTGCCAAACCTGGCTATCCAGTTGTACAAAAATGCCTGAGCAATTGTCTCGCTAGAAGTATCTCGCAATGGTATGGCTTCTGCCCATCGAGTGTATCTGTCTATGCAAGTTAAAATATGTGTGAAACCATTTGAGGGTGGTAAAGGGCCGACTAAATCAACGTGTACCTGGTCAAAACGTTCACCAGGGGGAATAAATTGCTGAAGAGGTGCGACAGTGTGCCTGTGCACTTTGGATTTTTGACAGTTGAGACACTGCGTTGTCCACTGTTTAACATCCTTTAGTAAGGACGGCCAGACGAAATGCTTACCTATTTTGACTTGACTACCTTTTACCCCTGGGTGCGACACGTCGTGAATGGTGTGAAACACCTTTCTGCGCATGGGGGTAGGTACGACTGGACGAGGATGTGCTGAAGAGACATCGCATAACAAAGGTGGAAAACCAAAAATTTCTACAGTTTGAATGTCGTAAGAAGAAGCACTAGGAAAAACAATCTCTTCGAGCTGCTGCAGACGAGCCATTTCAACGAAATCAATGTCTGGTAAAGGAGAGATAGCGTTAATTCGGGATAGAGCATCGGCAGGAATGTTGTCTTTTCCTTTTATATGGCGGATATCAGTTGTGAATTGGGCAATAAATTCCAGGTGGCGGGCTTCACGAGGTGACTGTTTCACTGTGGAAGCTGTAATGGCATGCGTGATGGGTAAATGATCAGTTACAACATGGAATTCCCGACCTTCTATGAAGTAACGGAAGTGCTTAATAGCTAAATAAATTGCTAGAAGTTCCCTTCCAAATGCGCTGTACCTTGTTTCAGGCGGCTGGAACTTTTTAGAAAAGAAAGCTAATGGACGCCATTCGTTATCAATAAATTGTTGCAGCACAGCTCCAGCTGCGAAGTCTGAAGCGTCTGTGTTGATTCTAGTCGGGGCTGTGTTCGGATGGAAATAAAGTACCACGGGAGAGGCAAGGGCTTCCGTGATGGCGGTGAAGCATTAGTTGCTTTCGTCGTTCCAAGTCTACAGTTGACAGAAAGCAGCAGAACCTTTACGCGGATGCATAAGAAGTGCCGTGAAGCGGAGGAGATTTAGCCAGCGGACGCGTATGGAAACGAGGTAAAATCACCATCCCCTTAAGAAACTACAAATGTTTGACGCTGTTTTACGGGGTTTCGGAAATCACGAATGGCTGCCACCATCGATCCTCAAGAGGGACGTATACCTTCGCAGACGATTGATTGTCCGACAGAAAATTAGGGGATGAACTCCGAATTAACACTTGGAAGAGTTGACACATAGACCAAATTCACTTAGTCTGGTAAAAACTTGCCTGAGATGTGAAGTATGTTCTTCCGGAGAGGCACTGGCAATCAATAAGTCGTCTATGTAGGCGAAGACGAAAGGTAAACCGCGTAATACTGAGTCTAAAAGACGTTGGAATGATTGACTAGCATTTCGTAAACCGAATGGCGTTCGAAGAAATTCGTAAAGGCCGAAAGGAGTGATAATGGCAGTCTTATGAATGTCGTCCGGATTGACGGGAATTTGAAAAAATGCGGAAATTAAGTCAATTTTTGAGAAGATGGTACAACCAGAGAGATGGGATGTGAAATCCTGTAAATGAGGTACATTATAACGGTCCGGGCGGGTGATTGCATTTAGGCAGCGATAATCGCCGGTCGGGCGATAATCCCCATTCGGTTTGAGAACCATATGTAATGGAGAAGCGTAGTCAGACTTTGAAGGTCGGATGATGCCCTTCTCTAAGAGAGATTCAAACTCTAGCTTTGCTGCTTTGAGTTTATCCGGTGCAAGACGTCGAGCATGAGAATGTGGAGGTCTGCCGTAAGTTTCAATGTGATGAACGACATTGTGTTTCACAGGAGGGAACTTGGAGACTGGAGAAAGAAGCTCTGGAAAATCGGTAATTAATAACGATTCAAAAATATTATTAGATGGAGAAAGATGTATGCCACTGATGGAAGCAGACGCACGAATACAAGCGGATGAGAAATGTGTCTCAAAATCAATGATGCGGTTGTGGTTCATGTCTACAAGAAGGTTGAAATGTGACAGAAAGTCGGCACCTATTATTGGTAAAGTGACGTCGGCAATCGTGAAATCCCATATAAAGTCACGACGGAATGAGAGCGTTAAATGGAGTCGCTTGGTACCATAAGTGTTAATGGTTGTGCCATTGGCAGCGCGTAAGGAGCCTGATGCTTCTGAAGCATGAGTTTTCCCGAGGATGGAACGAGGTACAGCTGAAATTGAGCTCCCAGAATCTACGAGATAAGATAGTTTGGTGGAGGGATCGTAGACACAAAGCAAGTTGGACGCCTTTGAAACCACTCCGAGCGAATTTACAGAGTGGTGTTTAAGTTTAAATTCCCGAATGTACAAGGCTTAAGACATGACCGAGTTTGGTCTCCGAAACGTTGATGGTTTCTACAAATACCCTGCTGGTTATGTGACGGAAACTGAACCAAAGCCTGAGAATCAACAGGAGAAGAGGCGAATTGACGCGAAGGAGTAGGTGAGCGACGATATGAACGTCGTTGCATAGTTGGAGAGCGAGAATTATGACCATAATTGTAAGCAGAATAAGTATTTGATGCATTGGGAGGGGGCTGGGGGTATGAAGGAGGCTGTGGGTGTGAAGGAGGTAAATAAGGATGATGAGAGGATGAAGGATACTGTTGAGGTTGAGGATATTGTTGTTGAGGATAAGGATATTGTTGTTGAGGATAAGGAGGGGAAGGAGGAGGGGGGGGAGGAGCAGTGGAACGCGTTTCCAAAGCTCGCATTCTAGTAGTTAAATCCATGATGGTGTTCTGCAACACCTGTAGTTGTGATACAATGTAAGAATTTTCTGTGTGCGACGGGTGTCGAAGTGCATTGACTGACTCACTCACATGCGAAAGTGACGCTGGTGTTAAGTTATTATTACTGGTGGGATCCGTGATATGCGAAACTTGTGAAGGTATGTCTGCTGTCGTAAGAGGTTTCGCTTTGCAAATTCTGTCAGCAAAAGTAGCTAGTTCTTGTAGTGAACAATTAGGATCGACGGTGGCTAAGCGCAATTGCATCTCTGCAGGGAGTTTCTGTAGGAAGAGATGACGTACAATATGTATACAATTACCTACAGGAGGGACCGTCTGAGAGATTGAGCATATCAATAACCAGAACTGCATGGCAAAGAACGATCTCCAAGAAGAGCCTGCCTGTCAAAAAGCTTTTTTTACTTTTTCAGGCATCGCGTTTCTCCCAGCCGCGTTTTAAAAGTTTCGGTTTTAAGTTGGGTGTAGGGTTGGTTGTGAGAATGCAAGGAAGGTAAAACATCCTTTAGGCGCTGTAAAACAGGAACAGGCAAAATGTTTAAAAGAGCTCTAAAGCGTGCAAGCTCATTGGTGGATTCGAGCTGGAGCTCGAGCAGCGTGAACGTTAGATCCAAGTCATTATTGAGGAACTTACCAGTATATACACCAGGTGATTCCCTGTCTGAAGCAGGCTGTTGCGATATGACGTTGACGTTATCTGAGTTTGCAGCGTCAGGAGGGGACATGATTTATAAATGTTAATATAATACGATTGTAAAAAAAATTTTGAAAACAATATTACGAGACAAAAATATGCTTAAGATGCGATTTGCACACGCTAAATATGATAAAAATAATGGTCAGAGACCAAATAACACACTAAATACTACAAAAAGGTATACAAAGGATGAGAAAAATATATAAGCGGCCGCTTGTACGGGCCAAAATGGTTTAAAAAAATAGTAATTTAAAATTGAAAATGCAGGAATTCGACCTGTTAAAAATTTTAAAATTTTGATTTAGTAATTAATTTTTTTTTTTTAATATTATGAAATTAAACTTCTGCTTCAGGATGTGGATCCGTGTGTGTCCTTGTGGTTGTAGAAATGCCGGGATAGACGACGGCAAAACTCCAGGGGCATCAATGTTACGTTGGGCGTAACGGAAGAATCAGAAGGCTTGAATTAATGATACAACTTTGGTCAGCGGTCAGAATTTGTCATAATCCTATTTAAATGAAATAATAAGACACAAATTAATATAATGAAAAACAATTAACAATTAATAATAATAATAATAATAATAATTAATAATAATATAATAATAATAATAATAATATAATAATAAGAATTATTAAAATGAGATATAAAAGTTACGCATGAAATAATGCGTTTTCTTTTTATAATTGACAATTCTATTTAGGATGGACTATTATATTTAATTAATAAATTTTTGCACATAGCTTCGCTATATAATTGAATAAAATATTAAAAAGTTACTTAAAATCTAAATAAAATGTAATACACAATAAAGGTTATTTATGCTAAATGATTTTTACTAAGTATCACTACAAAGAATTATTCACTTTACGAAAAGGCACAAAAATTAGGCTTTAGAAAATAACACAAAATGCTGACCTTGTAGCATTCGAGGGCAAAGGTTACACTGAAGATTGATGGAGCACTAAACGTGTGTAACAAAATCACTGATGCTCACAAAATAAATGTTAATAAGATTTAGCGAATTATCTATGATGAATACAGGTTATTTTGGACGTTATAGAGGAGCGGTTCCAGAATGCTTGTTCGAGGCGAAAATGGCGGTATCGATGACCAATAGCAAACAAGAAATTTATCACGTGAGAAGGAGGACGATAATAATGAAAAGGAAGAAAGAGAAGGTAATAATATATATATATATTTTTCGGCAGCTACTAAACTGTCTATCAGTAAAAGTTAGAGTTAGTTTAGTATATATATATAATATATATATATAATATATATATATAGTATATATATATATATATATATATATAATATATATAATATATATATATATATATAATATAAAATATATATATATATATATATATATATATATATAATATATATTTATATATACATATACATATATATATATAATATAATTATATATATAATATAATATATCATATATAGTATATATATATATATATATATATATATATATATATATAAATATATAATATATATATAGTATATATATATATATTATATATATTATATATCATAATATATATATATATATATATATATATATATATATATATATGATACTTCTAACTATCGCCCTATAGCTCTCACTTGTATTCTATCTAAGATCTTTGAAACCCTTCTCAACTCACTTCTTAGACCATCTGGAATCTCAATCTCTTCTTTCCAATCACCAGTTCGGCTTTTGGTTGTTCAAGGTCTACTGGCGATAAACTTTCCTATTTAACCGATTTATGGTTTTCCGCTCTCAGGAACTACGGGGAGACTTGCGTGGTGACACTTGACATATCCAAAGGACTTGACAGGGTAAGGCACGCATCATTGCTCTAAAAGCTCCCCTCCTATGGGTTTCCTCCTTCTCTTTGCTTACTTATGTCTAGCTTTCGTTTAAGTCGCTAAACATCAGCTCGGGTTGATGGAGCGACTTCTTCTTTTTCTGTCAATAGTGGTGTTCCTCAGGGTTTCGTCTTATCTCCTACTTTATTCCTACTTTTCATTAATGATCTTCTCACCTGCACATCTATCTCTATCCACTCACATGCCGATGACTTGACCCTTCATTCTTCAACTCATTTCAATTCTGCTCCATCTTTTACTTCAAGAATTTGCCTCTCGTCTTAATCTTTCTGATTCTATTCTTGCTGATCTAGATAGAATTTCCGGGTGGGGTCGTCCAACCCCTTGCTTTTTTTTTTAAAAATTTTCCAATCTTTTATAACCCCAACTTTACAAATCTCCCTCTCTAAAATACCTTCTAACTTTTTTATCTCCTTTGACGGTTCTCTCTTCTCCCCTGTTGTCCTGTTGACAATATAAACGTTCTTGGCCTTAACATAAACAAAAAAATGTCTTAGAAACCTCACATCACAATGGTTGCTGGGGAAGCCTCAAAGAAACTGGGAGTTCTGTTTAGACTTCGAGACTTTTTTTCCCTCCTTCTCAGTTTTACTCCAGCTATACAAGGTCCTCATCCGCCCTTGTATAGAATACTGTTCTCATATCTGGGGGGCCTCTGGTTTCACCCGGCTTTGGATAGGGTCGAGTCAAAAGCCAAAAGGCTTATAAACTGTTATGTACTTTCCAGTTCACTTGACCCTCTATCTTTGCGGCGTGATGTTGGTGCTTTATCTCTTTTCTATAGGTATCGCAGCGGCAGATGTTCGAGGGAACTTATCACTCGCGTACCACCACCTTTACGACGCCCTCGTAGCACAAGGGGTTCTGTATCTGCGCACGAGTTTTGTGTAGATATTGGTAACTCCAGGCTAGTTCGCTGCCGTTGCTGTTCCTTCTTTCCTGCCCACCACTGTTCTGTTGGAACTCCTTCCATCTCTGTGTTTCCTGCCTGATTTAATCTCCCTCACTTTTTTAAAGCCTGGCGTCTATGTTCATCTGTAATTAGCGCCTAAGCGGTATGAAGAATTATTATCTGCAACACCCCTCCTTGAAATAGGGCTCTGCCCGTGTGAGTGGTGGTGTGATAACTGTAATATATATTATATAATATATATATATATTAAATATACTATATTATATTATATATATAATAAGTATATATATATAATAATATATATATATATATATATAATATATATTATATATATAAAATATATATATTATATATATATATTATATATATATATATATATATATATAATATATATATATATATAATTATATATATATTAATATATATATATTATATATATATATATAATATATATATATAGTATTTATATTATATAATATATAATATATTATAATATATATATATATTATACTATACATATATATATATATTATTATATATATATATATATTATATATATATAATATATATATATATGTATATATATATTTATATATATATATATATATATAATATATATATATATATTGAAGACGGTTAACGTTAACGATTAACGGTTAAACTTCCTGCGTTACATTCTTTACCTATAAACGCTTTAATGATTAACGCCGTTAATTTTTTTTTATTACGATTAAAGAATTAAACGACAGTTAACTTTCTCATTAACGGTGCCCACCCTATATATATATATATATCATATATATATATATTATTATATATATATATATATATATATATATATACTATATATATATATATATATATATATATATATATATATATATAATATATATATATTATATATATATATATATATATATTATAACGTTACTCTATAATATACTATATACTATATATATTATTTATATATATATATATAATATATATAGTATATATATATATATATATATATATATATATATATATATATATATATATAATATATATATATATATAATTAAATATATATAATATATAGTATATATATATATATATATATCCCCGCAGGGGGGTATTGATTCGTATTATGGTGTTATGCTCTGATTGTGGGAAAGACTTGTTTACAATCTGAAGCGTGGCACTGTAATAGGAACCAATGCTAGGGGGACTTTCTGCATCCCTCCGGCCCCAGCAGTAATATGTGCATTTGTTGTGCATTCGTACATTAGCATTTGTCACATTCATTAACTGTCAACCTTCATCCTTTCCTCTCATTTTTCATATAAATTTTCCGTCTTTTCAATCCATCTTCTTTTTACAGTTTCTAACTTTTTTTTATTATTACTGAATTCACACCCATCAGTCCCATAAATATTTGATAATTTCATTTAATAATTTTTCAAGTTAGCATCCTTTGGAAAATCCGATATTTATTTAATAAGTATATATTAAGTAACTACCATTTTATTACTTTTAAACATTTATTTTTACATAATTTTATAGATTAATAAAAATAAGTAATATTTTTTAATTTTAATGCATTTTAGTCATAATTTATTAGCTGAATGAAGTGTACAGTCCCGTCCACGAAACGTCCTTTTAATAAATTTTATAAACTTAAGTGCCATATTAAAATATGAAATCTGAATTTGATATTAATAAATAAATAAATTTAAATGTAAAATCAAAATACACCATGGGCTTTGTTGTGAATGCACCCTAATATTTTGAATGGAAATGCCAAGAGAATAGTGATGTCCGATATCTAAAAAAATATTGATATATTGACATATAGATATTTTAATAAATGTAAATGTGATTTTTAAAAAATTATTTAAAATATTTCGAACTTTTGAATCGTGTCCGTTACCATTTTAATTCATTGTAAGTATCATATACTAGCAATATATTAAAAAAAAAACTGACGGAGTCATAAAACAACAGGTCCTATATATTTTTGAATCATGTCCGTCATCACTTAAATTCATTGTTAGTATTATATACTAGCAATATATTAAAAAAAAAAAAATTTGACGGAGTGTAAAACATAACGGGGCCCATCCTAGTTCAAGTTATGATAAGATTTGTTAAGTATCATAGATTTTCTCTGTGTATACCTAACAAAACTTACCTATCATAACCTGAACTAGAGGACCTGAAATGAGACCTAACCTTGATGGATCTAAAATGAAAAGTCGAAGTCTGGGATCTTTAATAACTTTGAAAGGCTGTAACTTTTTCCAAAAGAGACATCCGATTTTCGTTTTCACTATTCATTATTTTTTTTTTAGAGTATATTCTGTGATTTTCATAAAAATTGGGGGTAACACCTCTCTGCTCTACTATTACCGTAAGGTGTATAATAGGAGCTAATGGCGGGGTTTTGTGAGGGAGTATGGTTGTGGCCCACCTGGGCTAAGGGATGAATCTCCTATTGACAAGATGTCATTGTGAGGGTCGGTTGCTGTCCTGTGAAGTTCTAAAAGGTATAAAGGTGGTAATTCTTGACTTTCTTTTCGATGCGTCATATTCTTCTACTATTTTTCTGTTTCTGGTGCATGTTACGCACCTTACCCCCAGTCTTTTGGAGAGAAGGTGGGTGATATATATATATATATATATATATATATATATATATATATATATATATATATATATATATTATATATATATATATATATCAGTGGCGTACCTGGAAGAATACACTTGGGTAATAGTTTAGCCGAGGTGAATAAACTTTACGTAACTATTGTATTAAAACTATAAACTTTTAATTTACAGAAGTATTTTATCAAAAAATTCTTTGAAGTTTTTTTACCGATTAAGCGTTTATTATAAATGCATAATTTTAATGTAAAAATATGAAAAATTAGCTCCGAAAAAAAAAATGACTGATTTCGGCGTTCTTGTAGGGATAACACTTATCGATGTGTTTCTGATATTTTCCGATTATTTTATATATCGATAAAAATATTTTCTTTCGATAATTTTTTTAAGATTTATCAACACTTATCAATGAACCGTAGTACAGGTTTCAATACTTTGTTATATATAAATACTTTTAATTATAAATAAAAATTTAATAAATAATTAAATTATTCATTTTGTAATATAATTATAAATTTTAAATAAATTATAAATAAATTTTAATTTTAATAATAAGTAATTTTATTTTTATTTAAAAGCAAAAAATTATATTTGGTTGTTATTTTTTTTTTTATGTATATTATTTCTGTAACTATATTTTTTAAAATTACATTAATGTTGTTAGTTTCGTTAATTTTATTTTTTAATTGTTTTAAAAAATTTATTTTATATATAATAAAGGAAGTTTAGCAATTCTAAGATAGTGTACGTTTGATCATGTCGATAAACTTGTTAATTGTTCAACATTTTTGCGTATATAATATTGTATATATTGTGTTTAACTCTCAGTTAACAGTTACGGACGACAACACCTTTGGCGACTACGAGTGCAAAGCCGATGAAATTTATTAATGAGTTTAAACTTACGATTACCAAATATAATTATACTTATTATATTATTATATATATTATTTAATATATAATATATATTATATTTTACTATATTAATTAATATATCATATATATTTTATTTATTATATTAATATTTAAATGTAACAAAAGATATACTTTTTTCATATATATATATAGAAGCCTTATAGTATGCTCTTACGATATGTATGTACCTATTGTAGAATAGTCCGAACTCGTTCAAGTATAATTTATATGCAAGCTCCGACGTGATCGTTATAACTCACACGTCAGGATTTTGTGAGTCGGTGTTACGTAAACTGGGAATGGATAGCAAAGGAAGTTTGAATATAATAAAGATGAATAATAATATATTGGTATTTGATAGTGTTTGGGAAAAATTGATATTGGGTATATGGAGATAGCACGGCCCCGATAGCGGGCTCGCGAGCCGACGGGGAACAAATGGGGGACGTTTTCCATACCCCGTAGGGGAGGTGGGAATTAGTCCCCGACACCCAAATACCAAAGACGGGGGTTCTGGAGACCCTCCCCGGAGGGGGGAATAGTCCTACCCTTGCCGTTCCCCGGAAAGGCCGAGAGACCCCGAATCCTGCCATCGGAGCGGTCTACCCTTTGGGTACGCATTAGTTTTAAAAAAACATTCTTTTTTAAAACCATAAACTCAAGTGGTGTACCCCTAAGGCCTTTAGATTCGCCCCCGGATGGCAGGGAGTCGAGGTCTCTCGGCCTTCCGGGGAACACAGGGGGGGACGTTTTACTCCCCCCCTCCAAGGAGGGTCTCCGGAACCCCCGTCTTTGGTATTTGGGTGTCGCGGGTGGTTCCTCCGACCATCCCCTACGGGGTACTGGAAAACGTCCCCCCGTCTGTTCCCCGTCGGCTCGAAGCCCCGCTCTATTGTCATTGGCCGGTGATAGTATATATATACTATTATATATATATACTGTTCATAGTGTCCAAGGTATTATCCTAGTGCAGGTATATACGGTGTATAGGTGATTTATAAAGATATTATTGTTGTTTGGAAGTTTACCAAGTAGATAATTATATAAAGTTATTTAGTTTTAAATACATTAAAAACAACCGTCTCTTTTAGTTATGATAGTAATATATAGTTTGGATTATTTGTTATAAGTTTAATATACTGTACCATGAATATATATTATATATTTAGTTATGATGATTTATAAAAATATATATACTATATGGCTTAAATTTTAAATCATTCTGTTATGGCTAAGCACAAAGAGGGATAAATCATTACTAAATGAAGGATGGTCCAGCTCAGATATTCTTTTATAGTGGCGCAAATAATTGTCTATAATACTTATTGATCATTGTAATAGTATAATGATATAGTTTGTTAAATCGAATTATTTGTAAAGAATGTATAAGAAATAAAAAATTCGGTAACAGTATGCATCCACAAAGTTCTATGTCTGCGTCTGCCAATTGTGTAAAGTTGAAGTTGCTCAGCGCAACAGTTAAAATGCATCTCGCTCAGTGATTTATTTGATTATAATATTTGCCTTCATAATATATACGGATTCGCCATTTGGATGCTGCTATTTGTTTGAGAGTTATTTACTAGCACCATTTGCGAATGACCTTTATTTCTACCAACATACTAAGAGATGTTCGCGAAAATGGTTTTATAACTAAGAAAAATAATTACGAATAATAGTAAAGGAGTTGGATAAGAAAATATTAATATATATATCTGATGTTTCTGCTATTTGGTTTTCTTTCTATTCGACACTATCCAATGAAATATGTAATACCCTTCGTAGAGCCTACTTTGTAATATTTTATTAGGTTTACTAATAAAACTATAAATAACCAAATTTTAATATTTACAATATATACTGTAGTCCAATATATATCTATTGTTTAATATAATTTTAGTAGAGTAGTTAATCTATAATATATATATATTATTATTTCTATAATATATAATATATTTGTAAATATTATTAGTGGCTATATCTAATATCATATATTGATCGATTCATTATATACTAGTGTTTTCGCTGCAGCTTGCTAAAACATGTCTTATCAGTTTAAAAGAATATGTTAGAATATTTAGAAGAATTAGGATGTAGATAAATAGAACATATAATTTAGCTGTACTGTAGATTACCAAGAGAATTAAAGCCAAAAGGTAAAAAAAAATTCGTAAGTCTTTAAATAAGCGGCTCGAAGCCGACTGGGGGAACGAAGGTGAGGGACAGTTTCAGGTGGAACCCCAGGAGGGCAGTCATTGGTCAGGGAAAGGGCCCCCGCGGACACCCAAAGACCAAAGGCGGGGGTTTCCGGGAGACCATACCCCGGAGGGGGATTAGTCCCACCCCTTAGTCCTAACCTAAGAGGCTGAGAGGACCACGACTCCTGACTTATCGAAGGCGGTACTACCCGTGGTAAGGTTATTCGTTAGTATTATACCCCAAAATAAACAATAAATCCCAAAAATTTGATATATGTACTTTAAATAGGGAAACTTTATTCTGCGGACAATACTATTCGTATACTCTAAATGAGAGTCTCAAAAAAAATATTGAGGACATTTTGATTAACAAGGCTATAGAAGTAGCAAAGAAAGAATTAGTGCAACACTTCGTGGAATATATAAAATAATAATAAGTATAAAAGTAATAATGAATAAATAAATAAATATATATATATAAAAATATATATATAATAATACTTAATGTATCAATAATTACAAAATATATGATATCGATAGCCTAATCGAATATAACAAAAGTATAACGATTTATACGGATTATAAATCGAACCCCATAACAATATCGAAATGACTCATAAAAATAGTGCTGACCGAAATGGTAAAAATTTACAACAAACTCATAATAAATAATTATAAATAAAATAAAATATAATACATAATAGAAAACTATAATATATAATAAAAATCTATTACATATAACTAAAAATATATATATAATATAAATTAATAAATAATATATATATAGATAAAAAATGCATGACATTCATAGATAACGTTAACGCGAAAACAAGGAAAATCCTAAAACGTGAGAAGTATTGACGTTCACGCGGAGCTTGGCATACAAATTCTACTGACGTTGTCACAGATAAAACATAGATAATAGATAGTAATAGACCGCTAATAGTATATTATATAATATATATAAATAAATTATATAATATATATAATATATATCTACTAATATATAATATAATAATAAATACTATATATATATAATATATATACCAACATATAATATATATATATATATATATATATATAAATTAATTTTTCTATTTTACATTTAGAAGGGGACCAATGCGGCTTCCCAATTATTATATTTTATTTAATTTAAAATATTGTTAATTTTTTTTACGTACAATTTTTTTAAATATTTAAGCCGGTGTCTCCTTGATTCATTTGTGCTGAAAAATTGCTATCATAAAGTTTCTTGTTCGTTTTCGTCACGGGCTTAGCTCAAAATCGTAAAAAAATGCATACACAAACGTACAGGAAGAATTTCTAAATTTAATTCTGATAAGGTTTGCTATTTAATAGATAACAATATTATTTAATATTCTAATATTACTATCCAAGAATAGGGAGGCTTTTTTACGTTTTGAGATGAAGCATTTTTTACGATCTTTGCCCCGCTAAGGTTGACAAATCCGAAACAATAACAAACAAGAAAACCGAATTAAACCCTTTTACTATTCCTATCGTCAATGACACGGCTTTAAAAAAATTAACTCGATAAATCGAGAATAATAATAACAATTACAACTTAACAGAATATTAAATAAAATATCTCGATTGTATCGACCTTGGTTGCCAACGCATTAATCCAAATACGACCGTCACATTCAATTCATCCCACTAACAGAACGAAAAAAAGGCAAAAAAGTTACGTTTTTCAAATAGCGTTTTTTTCATATTTTAATATAAAATATAAAATTAAATAATATAACGCTAATCGGTAAAAAAAACTTCAGAGAATATTTTTGCCAACAATTTTTGAAATAAAATTATTAAGTTAAATAGTTTTAAAACAATAAAGTTATAAAGTATTATTCACAAATCGGACAAATAAAAAACTATTAAACCATAATTATATATAACTATAATAATTTAATAATATATATAATATAAATATATTATATAATATATATATATATATATATAATATATATATAATATATATATATAATATATATATAGTATATACTACGCAGAAAAACATCGAAAATAAGATTTTAATAATAATATAATACATACAACGTATATATAATTATGTTAATGAAAGTAGAATTTACATTAATTATAACCAAAAATAACTTAATTTAAATCACATATCCAAATAATATGAAGTAAAATTTTTAGAAGAACCATATCAAGTATATTTAAAAATAAAGCTGTAGTTTTATAAGGATAGTTCTTTAAGCAGAATTATTATTCTTTAATTATAAAACAATCAATACACTTATAATACCATATAAGACATTATTTCAATTAATTTTAAATGTATAATAATGCTAATACCACTTAAATAAAATTATACTAAAATTAATTATTCAATATATCAGAACAATCAGGACACATTACAGATACAAAAATTTTCAAAACACTGCCGCCACAAATTTCGTACATATATACGGGAAAGAGAAACAAAGGTTTCACAAAATATATTTTTGTTACCTAAGGTAGACAGTTAACATAGACCAGCATTCCTACAAATATAAAGTTGACCCTGGCTAAAAAATGACATCATTCGTCACGCCCACAAGGTTGCAAGAATTATACTCATAAGATCAAGTAGGAGCAAAGAATTTCTAAATGAAATATACATATTAATATATATAGCTATTTATTATTATTATGACTGTTATTCTTTTAATTTTAGATTAAACCCGTAATCAATTTTATAATCAATATAATAAAATTTAGTTAATTTATGTTATTTATAACTTTAATATTGCAATTATTAAAACCTTAAAAAATATAGGTAGGAGCGTATATCCTAACCCGGCCTACCCTATAATCATAATACCCTCCAGGATTTATAGAATATATTATATATATATTACATATATATAGTACCATATATGAATCTCCGTGTCTCATTAAATATTATAAGATATAGTATATATATATATATATATTGTATATGATATATATATATGAATTAATATAGGTTTATATAATTTATATATATTTATATTATAATATATATATTTTATATATATATGATATAATTTAGGGAATATATATTGTACCAGATAGTATCTGGTAGAGTAGGAGGCCATAATTTACCTAATTTGTATTCGGTATCGGAGTTATTAATTAATGCCCCATTTTTTGATACTTTTAGCAGCATACTCTTACTTTCCTTGGTCTGAAAATGAATTATGGGAAAACTTTTCAGAGTACTCAATAATTAAATAGTACTCCAAGTATGTTTGTTTTTTCCTCGATTTCCTTTTTGACTCTTAAGATTTATTTAGCGTTTTCTCAACAACTTGGGGTCGTTCCTCCGCGCTGCCTCCCTAAATTACCTATTTGAACAATGTCCGAGGTTGTTTATTATATATTATACAGATTTATCTATCTTTTTACGCTATGAGTTATCAATAGTATTATTTTTTTTTGTAATGCAGAGTTTATGTGAGAGCGATTCTGCAGGCTATTTTTGTGGTTCGGGGTTAAATGACTAAGATTTTTTCTGAATAGTGTAGCTGTTGAGTGTTTTTTAAACCTTTCTGGACTATTCACATTTATAAGTATATTTGCGGATAATAGGGTGGTTTAGTCGTTTATAAAATTACGGATGTTAGCATCCGAATAAATTTTTCCTTCATTTCTCCTTTGTTTTCATGTCTATTTGTTTGTCTTTTTAATTTTTTTTTTTTATTTGTGAGTGTGCTGTAGTAGTAGCGTGGTTATTGATAGCTAGATATGAGCACAGGCGTGGCATTATCATTTTAGACCTTTAACCAACATCAATGGCTTGCACTCTAACTCATGATCCAGGGAAATACTACCTCTTCTAACTCAATAAACCTAATTTCTATGGCTCTTGTTCTGAGACCCAGAAATGTGCTTAAGTAATTCACCTTCAGGACTCGTTATGATATATCACTATAACTTATTTTATAATTTCGTTTTGAAGGGGGAGTATGTGACCACTGTCAAATGATAAACATTCCTATAAACACGGTCTCTAGAGAATCTCGAATCTCCTAACTTCGATTTTCTGCTGTGGCTGAAAATCTTTCTTCCTTCTATTACAATAATCTTATGCCTTCTGGTACTTGTTCTCCTAACAGAAACAGATTTTCATCCTTTTTTGGAATATCTTACTGCTTCCCTTCTCACGAGACTGTTATATTTACTCATCCAAATACTGAGGTCTCTATTTTAGGGGATTTCATGTACACAAAGAAACTGAGACTTGTTGGGCACCGTTCCTCTGCCAACCCTCGTAAACTGATTTTTAGTTGGGAGGAAGCTGAATCATTCAGAGCATTCTCAACGATCTGGAGAAGATAGTGCAACTGATCGAACAATTGAACCACACAACAAGTCCGGACAATCATGACGCTTCCCAACCCACCGATCTCCTTGAACACACTATATTGATCCTATCGTTTTTCACCACTTAAGTATCACAATATCGTATGCGTGTTATAATTAATAAAAATCACCTAATCGCTGCCTATCGATAATAGCTCGGACCACAACCTTACTCATTGCACTTAATTTAATAGCTTTCTCCTCAACATCGTCATCATGCCCTATGCGTTTTTTCTGGCACTTATGATTGGGCCGTATTGGGTAAGGCTTTGAACGTATGCATTCTACCCTTAACTATAATTATGAAGTGGACTGCTTGGACTCTTAATACGCTTTCAGAATATCTGACAGATAAAGTGGGAAACTGTAATTGTTAATGGGATGAGCAGGTTTCATTCCTTTTTGGACTAAATCTATTTTTCTCCTCTAAATCCATGGTTTGATCGTGCTTGTACGTCGAGCTGGAATTCACCTATTCAGGCTAGAGAAGACAATGCTTATCGGTGTGTGGAAAATCCAATACTCGTTCTCCTATTCACTCTGCCAATTTCTATTTCAGCATAGAAATCGTTGCAGGTTGATACTCTTTCGTACGAGCAAAGCGGAATCTTTGATTAAAAGGAAAATGCCGCTAGATCTCTTGGGTTTCCTACTGACAAATCTCTCTGGCCTCTTTCTCCAAAAATATCTCTAACAACTTCTGTAAATCATCCTTTCCTCCTCTATTCGCTTGCTCTTATGATTCTGTTGTTAATACTTCCAACCTGAGAAAAGGCCAATTTCATCTCTTTGGCCTAAACCTATTTTCCTTCTAATTCAACCACTGGACTATTCTGGGTATTCCGGGTCTTCCTGCTCCTTCTCCTCCCAGGTGTCTCCCTATGCCTTTACCTGTCATTCATTTGATCGGGTGCAGAGCTCCTGAAATCTATATGAACTGTTAGGAAGACGTGGTGGCCCGGATTGCATTCCTCTCCGAGTTTTGAGGAAGGAAGTGCTGCTTCCGTGCTGACCCCACCCCTCATTCAACTATATTCTCTTATGCCTCAATACGAAAACCTTCCTCCCTCAGTGTTGCAAGCGCGCATATGTCCAACCTATCCGAAAAAAGGAAGCCGCCTCTCGATCCTCTAACTATCGCCCTATAGCGTGCTCACTTGTATCTCTTATCCCTAAGATTCTTTGTAAACCCTCTCAACTCTCACTTCTTAGTTCCATCTGGAATCTCTTTCCCTTATTTCTGATTACCAGTTACGGCTTTCGGCGGTCAAGATCTACTGGCGATATACTTTCCTATTTAACAGATTTTATGTTTCTCTGCCCTTAGGAACTACAGGGAGACTTGCTTGGTGGTGCTTGACATATCCAAAAGCATTGACCGGGTTATGGCACGCGTCCCCCACTGCTCATCCAAGCTCCCCTCCTTTGGGTTTCCTTCTTCTCTTTGCTTACTTGTGTCTTATGTCTATTTTCTTTCAAATCGCTCAATGTGGGCTTTTGTTGATGGGGCGATTTATTCTTCCTCTATCAATAGTGGTATTCCTCAGGGTCTTTATCTCCTGCGCTATTCCTTCTTTTCATTTAAGATCTTCTCACCTGCAACATCTAACTCTATTTCCACTCATTATGGTCGATGACTTGACCTTGCATTCTTCAATCATATCAATTCTGCTACCTCTTTTACTTTCTTCAAAAATTGCCTCTCGTCTTAACTTTCCGATTCTTATCTCTCGCTGATCTGGATAGAATTTCAGGGTTGGTCGTCTCAAGCTTGTGGATAATTTAATTCTTTTAAAAACCCAACTTCTTCAAATATCTCTCTCTAACACCTTCTAACTTTTCCTATCTCTTTTGACGGGTTTTCTTGTCTCTCCTGTTAACAATATAAACATCCTTGGCCTTAACATAAGCAAAATTTTTTTTTGAAAACTTTCAAA
The DNA here is from genome assembly GCA_015478945.1 of Trachelipus rathkii. NCBI lineage: Eukaryota > Metazoa > Arthropoda > Malacostraca > Isopoda > Trachelipodidae > Trachelipus > Trachelipus rathkii. The sequence goes on along the minus strand of JABUQX010118953.1, from coordinate 5,783 downwards.
TCACATGTGGTTGCTAGGGCGGCCCAAAGAAACTGGGAGTTGTCTGTTGTTAGATGGCGAGACTTTTTGTTCCTCTTCTTCAGTTACTCCACCTAAATACAATGAGGTTCTCATTCACGCCTCTACTGTATGGGTACTGTGCTTCTCAAATGTTGTTGGGGCGGGGGCTCTGGTCATTCCGGCTTTGGATAGGTTGGAGTCAAAGGCCAAAGCCTTATAAACTGTCCTGTACTTTCTAGTTTCACTTGGACCCTTTATTTAATTGCGGTAACGCGATGTTGGTCTTATATTCCTTTTCATAGGTACTGTAGAGAAAAGTGCTCGAGGGAACTATCCAGTCCTGGCGTACCACCATCTTTACGACGCCCTTCGTAGCACAAGGGCGTCTGTGTCGGCACATGAGTTTTTTGTTGATGTTAGTAACTCCAGACTGGTTTGCTGCGGTGCTCTTCTTTCCTGCCACTCTGTTCTGTGGAATTCTCAATGCGTCATTTGCATTCTTTGTTTCCTACTCAAATTAATTTCTCTTCTCACTTTAAAGGCCTGCGTCTGTGCTCATCTGCGTCTCAAAATTTGCGCTTTAATTGGATTTTTGAAGGCGTTTTCAATACCCTGACACCTCCTGAATAGCCCTGGTTCTGCCACGTCGAGCGCGCTGGTGTTGCACAATTGTTATAAAAAATAAATAAATAAAAACCCGTTCTCAATAAGTGATATTCCTTATGCTAAGCTGGAAACCCCACAAGTATATTATGGCACGCTCCGATGGTGAACCTCCCAACTTTCTAGAATGCAATAAAAATGCATAATTCCGCAGTAGATGCATTGCTCGCTTGACTTATAAAAAAAGAGACGAAAGTGGAAGCCGCCTTATCTGCAAAACTCCTTGGCAACAGCACATGAAATAGGTGACGAAATGGTGGTTTTTATCAGCAAATAAAGCGTATTGAAAGATGAATGTATTGGATTTGTTAGACTTTGATAATTCATGGCCGAATATTGCATTGACATCTCATTCACTTCAAAGGAATCACACCAGAGAACCTTCGTCGTAAAAACTGAAGAGACAGTCATCAAGGAGCAAAAAGGATAATTAAAAAAATTTTGCAACTGTGTAAAGAATGGAGATGATTTGCTCTACGTAACTACTATTCGAGAATGCTCGTCTTACAGAAGAGAATTCCTTTCATCGGTGCATGAAAAGGGCCAAGGTTTTTCTTATATCAGTGCTTGCAGGCAAATAATTATCAGCACCTCCTTCATCAGTCGAGAGATTAGGCGGGTATTTTGTGAGGTGTAGGTTAGTAGGAATTGTTGAAACTACCCGCAAGGAAAAGGAGACTGTCTCTCGCCAAGATACTAGTGTGAAAGCTTAATGTTTTTGCTATCACCAATTTGTAGAAATTTTTGAATTGAGTATTGAATGATATCTATGTTTATCCTAAAGGAGTATTTTATTTTGTCATGTTGGAGTATAGTCGATTTTTTTATTTTAACTTTTCGGTTCTGATTAATTGAGTCTCTTCTTTCATTATTTTATTCCTTATATTGCAGCTAGTTAAAGAATCTTCTTGTGAATTGTAATTCTGTTAAAACATAAAAGCTAGTAGCTAAACTTTGTTAATACTACTGAAAAATGGAAATGTAATGTTTTTTATATAGAACATCAACATAATAAAAGTTATAAGGTAATTATGTTTGCAATTATATATTGGGAGATATTACTATTTTAATTATTTAAAAATAAATATTTACTTGGCATCAAACCAAATATGAAAATATAAATGACTAAGATGTTATACATTGGAATGCCAATCTTGAGTTGACCTAGGCAGTGCACAAAATGTTCTATGCTTATTACTGTGTATTTATTTATAATAATTAAAAGTTATCTGGTATCTCGGTATTGGCACCTAAAATACAAATAGTGATGAGTATCGGGTATCGTATTCAGTATCGGCCTCTTATTCTGTGTACGAAGTTACATTTTCCTAAAATATTATATAGTTAATATAATATATATATATATAATATATATATATATATATATATATATATATATTATATTAATATATATATATATAATATATAATAATATATATATATACCATATTATATATTATTATATATATTATATATATAATATAATATATATAATATATTATATATATATTATATATATATTTTTATTATATTATATATAATAACTATATATATATATATATATATATATAATATATATAGTTATATATTTATAATATATTTGTCACCTAATTGGTACTTTAATTGTTAAGCAGAGGAAATTTTTTAACTAAATTCTTACATCCAGATTTAAGATAGCGTTACTTGGCGGGGTGACCTTGGATCCACTTTTAGGTATGTATAACCTTTCGTTAATCTCACCGGTAACCTCTCCCCTACATCACTTTTTTGATTTTTATTTTTTTTGAAAATCAAGGCCTTATAGTAGGTAGGTCATAACTCATAAGCACACAAAAAAAATAATAATTGAAATTAATTCTAATTAATTAACTTATTTCATTAATTAAGTTTTTTGAAATCCTATTAGCCTAACCTTTCACTCCCTACCTTTGAGGTTGAATTCGTTCGTGGAGACCACCATTTGAGGCGGTGGAAGGCGGTGCAATCTGTTGACATAAATTGCATCATTTACGATATAAGGGTTCACAATTAGAATATAGATTTATCAGCTGAATAAATTGAATTTATGCATATTATAATATTATTAGTTATAAGTAATTAACAAGTTTTTTACGTTAGTAACATAAATAGAATAAAAATAAGAGTTGGTCGATCTGATGTTCACTCCCTATCTCCGCTCAAAATGACAGTTTAATTTGGAATTCAGTATGTTGGTGTTTATAAAGTATTTCAATTTGTGTGCTATATTTATAATTTTTTTATCTTTATAAGATACTCTAAATATATTATATGTTTAACCTTTGATTTCATTATATATAATTAGAAATAAAATTTAAATTGTATTTAGTTTGTTAATAAAATTATTAATTTTACATAAAATAACGAAAAAATAAATCGGTGTGTACGATATTCCACTCATCATCAATTTGTCAATATCTATAAGGCTCGGTATTATTTCGGATTAACTCTTTTAAAATTGCTTCGCCGTGGATGCCACTGAAAATATAACTAGTTATGTGATGCCGCAGAGTAATATACTCATGCACAAGATTGAGAGATGCTAACATACTCGAGTGAGTAATACAGCTTAGAAGTTAAATAATAAAGATCCATCAAATTTATTCATGTTTGTATAGACAAAGTTAATGAAAAGACTTGCACATATTTCTTGCAAAGTGTAAATGTTATGGTGTACGCAATGAAAATATTCCATAGCTGAGTTAGTGATTTAATTTTATATAATATATAATAAACTTCTAACGAAAATTTCGAAATGAAATTTCCATGCAAGTGGCACTATTCTTAGGGCTTTAAAATGAGCGAAAATTTAAAAAAAATTTTGTTATTTTTAGAGTGGACCGAATCATCCCTCTAAAAGAGGGGGCAATTGGTCAACCCTTGCCCGATGGCATATTATACAATACAGTTTATCAATAATTATGCTATTATGGAAAGATAATAATTATTAATCTTTAAATAAAATTTGACATTAAAATTAGAAAACATTTACTTGAAATTAAGTAGCAATGAAAGAATTTCAATCCAGAAGATTTGTATTATCCGATTTCTTAATAAATTATTATGTGGCCTTCAATATGGCTGAAACCAATAATTTTTTTGAGTCGACTAAAAGACCAAAGAGGTAAAATTTTTCTTGGTAAATATTGTCTAAAAATTTTTGTACTTAATTGAACCTAGCAATGCTGAATGGTATATTTAGAGATCCTTTGTTTCCAATTTAAAACATATGGGGTGAAATGGTGAGAAGGGTCTCTTCAACACCACCGAGATTTTTCATAAACCAATTTACACGGATACTACTCCATAGGCGTAATATTATGTTATTGATTACTGGGTACTATGTAGCTAACTGAAGGTAACTAATTACAACTTAACCTAACCTAACCTAACTTTATATAACCTAATAATTAGAAATAATAATTTAAAATATGAAGTTAGAGATGAACTCATAATAATACTGATCTGATACATTACCAAGTAGCGTATATAGTAAATTATATTATATATATATATACTATTCTATTATATATCTATAGAAATATATATTATATATACTAAATTATAATATATAATCAAATCAATAAACTCCAAAATTTGGTCATCTAGGAAAAAAAGATTAAACATAGCTTTGACAAGTTAAAAACAATTTACAAGAAATTTTCTTTATCAATTTTTTTTTTTCTTTTCTTACTTTTAAGCGATTATGAAGGGAGTATAGCTACTCATATAAATGATGATAAGAAAGCAAAAAAACTAAAATGATAAGTTTTTAGGAAAAGAAGTTACCAGCCTCCAAAATTTAGAGAGATTTACCCACAGGTGTTCTTATAGAAAAAAATAGATGCGGCTTTGTGCTCGGTTTAGGTCATCCTATATTCAGTTATGAAAGCACTATATGTAAGTGAGGTGCTTTAAACCCATAGATTTTCTTCCATGTTATGACCTAAACAAAAACATATACATAACCTGAACTAGAGGGTCCTAAACAGACCTATTTACCTGGTTATGGATATGTAAAAATGAAAAGTCTATGGTGAGTTGGTTTAATCAACTTTTGAGAGGCTATAACATTTTTTTCTTTTCCAATATTCATTTTTATTTTTTTGTTTTTATAATTTAGTTGTAGTTTATCCTGTAATTTTCTATATATAAAACCCGGTGTGGTGTAAAATGAAGCCGGCCGCTCCAGCAACTATATACTCGCCTATTTAATAATTTCTGGTATGTTGTGATTTTTCTTTACTAAAAAGTGTATTGGGTTGCCAAAAACCCCGATAAGGGCCGGGAGCAGATATTGACGATCAAAATTGACTAGAGACGGTCACAGAAACTTTGTGAGAAACCACCTATGCGGTCCGACAAATTGACCTAGTTTAATATCAATATTCAGAAGAATATGATATTGCTGGACCAAAAATCCATCATATCAATTCAGGACGGTCGGCAAGTGTGTATTTAGACATTAGCTCTCGTTGTTACAACACAATTTTATTCAAATAAGATTGCTAATGATAATACTACAGTTAATTCAAATGTCATTTAACATCCTATTACTAATTTTCAGAGTATCTTTAAACCCATAGTGTAACAAGAATCATTTCCCATGACTATTTATATTTTTTAACATCGCACCAGAAGTCAAAGTGAGTTTTAATAAACTTTTAAAAGCATATGTCCGCAAGGATAATTAGAACGAAAAGGAGTTCCTTCCACCGGAGATTTCAAATGTTATTTTTTCTTTTTAGATCCTTTTTTTATTTTTGTTTCATAATCTTTCGTCTCTTTGAAACAAATAAAATGGATATCAATTCCACGAAATTGAAAAAAAATGATAGAAGAATTTAAACCCAAGAATAATGATAACTGGACAAAATAAGTCAGGTTCTCATGCAGAGTACCCTGTTATAAAAATGTGAAGTGGATATTAGTAAATATCCAAATTATATACCCCATAGTATATAGGTAATACATGATATATATTAATAATATCGTAATATATATAGGTAATATATATATATAATATAATATATATATATATTATAAAGTATAGTAACGTAATGACTATATAGCCCAAGATATATTATCATAATAATAATAGT
>JABUQX010118952.1:15000-20000 GCA_015478945.1 Trachelipus rathkii | reverse complement strand
CCATTTGGTGGATTTTCCTGGCTTTTCTTTTCTACTAGCGTCATATTCTTCTACTACTTTTCTGTTTCCGGTGTATGCTACTCACCTCACCCCAATCTTGGAAGGAGGTAGATAATATATATATATATATATATATATATATATATATATATATATATATATATATATATATATAATATATTATATATATAGTATATATACTATATATATATATATATATATGCTACCTCTCTATTAGGTCCTTGGGGATTGCCATTGGTCGGTTGGCCTCCACTAGGTCTTGAGAATTTCATTCTTAAGCTTATCAAGTTAAGAGAAGAAAATCATGACCTTATTGGGTAAATATGATAATTATTTTTAGTTTTTACATTTGCTTATGATATTCTTTACTAGAGAAAGGCAACTCAAATAGGTATTTCAGAAAGGACTAAGATTCTTTCATATAAATGAAAAATTAATTGGTGTTGAGCAATATAGAGACATGTACTTTTGTGCGTTCTAGAAAAAAGAGATTTTTTTTTTCTAAGAGTGGTCCAGGAAGTAAAAAAACATTTATCCCTTTTCGCATTTGTCATAATTATAATTCTGAATCTTATATGGGCTCACATTTAATTGTAACAACTTTACTCTCAGTATTTTCAACGCTCCGTTTTGCAAAAAACTACAATTGCTTCATTTAATTTTTTTCAAATTTTTGAGATAATTTTCGCCTAATTATACATCAAATGTTAATCTGTAATTAGCTAAAGGGAAAAGATATTTCACATTTATTTTAAGTATCTATAATATAAATGGAAATGGCAAGAAGAGTTACAAGAGTTATTCAGATATTTTTATTTATTATTTTCAATTTTTCTTTTTATTGACCAAGAACTGGCAAGTGTTTCTATTAGTTTAAGGAGGTCAGAAGTCTTTAATGGCTGGGCTTCAGAAGTTATCTTCCTCTATTTATGCAAAATGTTTATCTTTAGAACAGGATTCTTATTCGGAACACGGAATCGAGTGCAGAAACCGTGGAGCTGTTCGGTCTTGGGAGAAACAAAAAATAATATTTGGGGTGGTGCCGGATTGTTGCAGCCTATCAATCAGACATGCTTTAGAGCAGTGGATCGTGGATTGTATGCTACAAGATTTGAAATGTCATTTATTTAGTTATCGAAGGAGCTATCCCACTATCTATTTATTTTAGACACCTTGTAATATGATAACGGTTCCGAAGCATTACTCTCGTAGTTCAACTTCGAATGTGATTTTCAAGGTGTTTATGTTCCTCTAGAAAACCGTCAGTTTGGCATTTTTTCCTCATATTGGTAAAATAAGATTAATTAAATCGTCATCTCGCATATATATATATATATATATAATACTATTATATATATATATTATATATAATATATATATATATATATATATATATATATATATATTATATATATATTATATATATATATATATATAAATATATATATATATATATATATATATATATATGTTTTTTCAAAAATATTTTCTCGAAAAAAGTTGGATAACAAATGCATGTTAGATTGATGATGTATTTTCAAGTTTATAAAGTTCCAGAAACTTATGCTACCTAACATATCATACTGGAAATGTGAAAAGTTCATTCTCCGCATTACCAAAAATTGTTTGCTCGTAAAAAATGAGATAATGTTTTTTATTTCACCGTTTTTTTCCGACCAGATTAATTTGGTCGGAAAAAACGGTGTTTCCTGTCTTTTTTTTCATCATGATACTTTAGTTAATTTGGGTGTTTGGACGACAAAATTTGACTTTTTGTCTGTTAAATGAGTAAAAATGGGTTTTTCTTATGGAGTTTTGTGCGCTGATTAAGAATTTGCATACCATTTTGTTGTAACGGGCAGGGATTTTTTTTGTAATACGAAATTAAAAATTTAATATTGTTACAAAATGATAAGCTTTAGTTAATTTACTCACCTATATACTTCTGCAATTTAAAATGTAGGTTTTGAAGATTTTCTACTGTAGTTTGCTGAGGAACATCCCTTTTAATCCCAACAATAGTCTGCAAGCATATTTGGATTCCAATTTCCTTGATAACGTTTTTCGATAGTTGAAATATCTTGGTGGAATCGCTCACCATGCTCATCGCTTATAGCGCCTAGATTGCAGTTAGGAAAAAAGTCCAAGTGTGAATGAAGGAAATGTATGTTTAGGGACATGTTACATCCCATTGCTTTATAATTTCGAAGGAGTTCGGAAACTAGTTCTTCATAGTTGTCGGCCTTAATATTGCCTAGAAACCCAGTTATGACCTTTTTAAAGAATCTCCATGCAGGTTTTTCAATATTATTCAAGCTTTTATCAAAGTGATGGTCCTTCATTAGCTCCCTTATTTGTGGGCCTACAAATATACCCTCTTTAATTTTAGCCTCACTGATCCTAGGGAATTTCTTATTTACGTATAGGAACCCTGGACCACTTTTATCCATCGCTTTTACTAAATTATTCATTATCCGAGTTTGATGTGCAAAGGAGGAAGATATACGAGTTCAGGTTTCACAAGTGGTTGAAAAATTACATTTTTATTTCCAGGTATTAGATTTCTTTTAGGCCATTACTTCTTGACAAAATGATTTTTGCGATCTCTGTTATCCCACTCGCATAGGGAACAACAAAATTTAGTATATCCTTGTTGGAGACCTAACAAAATTGCTATACTTTTAAATCGCCGCATATATTCCAAGAATGCTGTTCATATCGTATTTTCGATAACAAAATTTTCATGTTGTCGTAGGTTTCTTTCATATGGGCTCCATAGGCAATAGGAGTCGAAGGTTTCACATTTCCATTATGAAGAAGCACTGCTTTTAAACTGAGTTTAGAAGAATCTATAAACAGTCTCCATTCCTTAGGACAGTGGTGCCCAACCTTTAGTCTATCGCGAGCAAATTAAGAATTTAAAAATTTTAGGCGAACCACACATAGGAAGACGACCACTAATCAGGGTCGTGGAGTCGGAGTCGGAGTCGCGGAGTCGGGGAGTCGGTAGTTTTGAAGAGAGTGGAGTTGGAGTCGGAGTCGGAGTCGGCAATTTTGAAAAGGGTAGAGTCGGAGTCGGAGTCGGCAATTTTGAAGAGGATGGAGTCAGAGTCGGAGTCGGAGTCGGTAATTTTCAAGAGTCGGTAATTTTCAAAAGAGTGGAGTCAGAGTCGGCAATTTTCAAAAGGGTGGAGTAGGGGAGTCGGAGTCGGGTAATTTTGAGAGAGGTCGGAGTCGGAGTCGGAGTCGGAGTCGGAGTCGGAGTCGGTAATTTGGGAAGAGGGTGGAGTCGGAGTCGGAGTCGGAAAATTTTTGAACCGACTCCACAACCCTGCCACTAATGATCATTATATATATATATATATATAATATATATATTATATATATATATAGTATATATACTATATAATATATATATAATATTATTATATATATATATATATATTATATATATAATATATATATGTTATCTATATATATTTATTAATATATATAATATATATATATATATATATATATAATATATATATATATATATATATATATATATATATATATATCATATATATATATATATATATTTATTAATATATATTTATATATATAATATATATTATATATATATATATATATACGATGTGAGTGCCACCGCTGTGTGCTTTTCCAAAGTAGGGGGACAAAACAAAAAAACAAAAAAGAATTCAAAGAAAAAACAAAAAGGAAAGTATTCCCTCAGGTGGGCGCAGACGCGAAACTTAAAGAGAGGAAGATTGAATACTGCAGGAAAAATGGATGAAGGCAATTAATTCAACAAAAACAGATGTGGCCTGGAAAGAAGGGAGGCACCACAACGGGAGTAAACCTTTGAGCAATCTCCAATATCACACAATATCATGTGAGAGTTAGGCACCTTCTTGTTTACGAGGGCGGACGCAGTGGTTTAGGGATGTGAGAAATGTGAGAGGTCAATTGTCTCGAGCACCTGCCGTTGTAATACCTATAGAAAAGAGATTGGGAACCAATATCACCTCTCAGAGGGAATTAGAAAGTATTGGACAGTTTATTAGTCTCTTAGCCTTAGCCCTATCCAAAAGGAGGGTGGAACCGGATCCACCGAAAATGCGATAACAGTATTCCATACAGGGGCGAATAAGACTCTTAAATAACTGGAGTAACTGAGCAGAAGAAAAATTCACGCAATCTGAACAGAATTCCCAGCTTCATTGAGACCATTTTTACCAAACCGATATTGATATGAGATCTCCAAGACAATAATATTTATGTTGTTTACAGGTGAGGCATTAGAGCGGTCGAAGGGGATAGGAAAGTTGGGAGGTGTTTGAGAAAGGAAGATATGAAGAAGTTGAGTTTTTAAAGAGTCAAATTTCACAAGAATGCGGTTATCCCGCTGAGAAATCCCGACCACATGGGCAAGAAAATTGGACGAAACTGTAGACGAGAGCAACTCTAGATTACAAACGAGGGAGCCACATTTGAAATGAGTGGAGGAATGGAGAGTTGACTCAGCAGCATAAGAGTGAACAGAGTTAGAAGTCCAGCTAAGAAGACCGTTAAATTAAAGAAAAGTAGGAATAAAGGTGGAGATAAAACAGAACCCTGAGGAACACCACAATTAACAAGAAAGGAGAGAGGTTGCTCCATCAACAAGAGCTGAAATGGAACAATCTGAAAGAAATCTAGACAAGAGTAAGCAAAGCGAAGGAGGAAATCCAAAAGAAGGTAGCTTAGAAAGTAGCGATGGCGTGTCATTACCTGTCGGAAAGAAGTGTAGAAATGTCAGCGCTACCACACAAAACACTCCCCATAGACCCTAAGGGCAGAAGACAATAAATCTATATATATATATATATATATATATATATATATATATATATATATATATATATATATATATATATATATATTATATATATATATATATATATATAATTTCTAAAACTATTTAATTTTTAATAAAT
>JABUQX010118952.1:5000-7500 GCA_015478945.1 Trachelipus rathkii | reverse complement strand
CATAGTAATATATATATAATATATATTATATATATATATTTATATAATATATATATAATTTATATAATAATATATATATATATATATATATATATATATAGTATATATATATATATATATATATACTATATAATATATAATATATATATATTATTTGTAAAGGTATGACACGGCAATGTAGGGGGCGCGAGCCGACGGGGAACACAGGGGGGGACGTTTACCATACCCCGTAGGGGAGGGGCGGAGGAACCCCCGCGACACCTAAACCAAAGAGCGGGGGTCGAACCCTCCCCGCGAGGGGGGATTAGTCCTACTCCGAGTTCCCCCGGAAGGCGAGAGACCCCGACTCCTGGCCATCGGTGCGGTATACCTTTGGTATTCTTTAGTAAAAAAAAAAGAAAAATTTAATAGAAAGCATTTCTGGCGCCGCGAACCCAATAAAAATGCCTTGCATAGGATTTCTTAATCACATTACTATTTTTCTTAACAAATGTTGTCCAAGCTTTTTTTTTTGACATTTCCTAGTAATATTTTACCAGGATTCCAAAAAATGTATTCCTTTTCACTGTAGCTATTGTAATTATTATATAATTATATAATTATAATATATATTATATATATAATATATATATATATATATATATAATATATATAATATATATATATTATAATATATATATATATATATACTATATATTATTATATATATATATATATATATATAATAATATATTTTTTTTTAAACATTTCCGCCACTACAATTTTGACCGCCAATTCAGCAATGTTATCTCCTTTCGCTGTAGCTATTGTAGTTTTTGAGATATGAGTTGTAGCGCTTTAAACCAAATTTCACCTATATATATATATATATATATATATTATATATATATTAGTATATATATATATATATTATATATATATAATATATATTATATATATATATTATATATTATATATATATATATATGAGGGCAAATTTTGTAGAAAACTGTACTGTGACTAGTGAGGATATAGTCAACCATCTCACAAGGGATAGCGTAAAAAACAGAACCTCCTAAGTTTCCTGATCACAAACTAGTATAATAATGAAAATTAATTTAGGTTAAGTTAGGTTAGGTTAAGTTAGGTTAGGTTAGGTTAGGTTAAGTTAGGTTAGGTTAAGTTAGGTACCTCGGTAGTCACAGTACAGTTTCTACAAATTTGCCATATAAATATATATATATATTATATATAATAATATATATATATATATATATATATAATATAATATATATTATATTATATATATATATAAAGAAAATATATATAATATATATACTATATATATATATATATATATATATATATATATTGCTGGAATGCTGGTACAATTTTAGTGCGGAAAATGTAAAAAAAAAAAAAAAAAAAAAAAAAAAAAAAAAAAAAAAAAAAAAAAAAAAAAAAAAAAAAAAAATCTCAAAAACTACAATAGCTACAGGGAAAAGAAATACATTTTTGGAATCCTGGTAAAACTTTAGTTAGGAAAATGTAAAAAAAAAATAAAATAAAAAAATTAAAAAAATATTGTTAATAATTATAGTAATATGATTAGAAAGCCTATTTAGAGACCTTTTATTGGTTACTCGTTAAAATAAATAGACTTTCTATTAAATTTTTGCTTTTTTTTAACTAAAGAATACCCCAAGGGTATACCGCACCGATGGCAGGAGTTGGGGTCTCTCGGCCTTCCGGGGAACTACGGGGTAGGACTAATTCCCCCCCTCCGGGGAGGGTCTCTGGAACCCCCGCTCTTTAGTATTTTGGGTGGTTCGCGGGGTTCCTCAGGCCCTCCCCTACGGGGTATGGAAAACGTCCCCCCTGTGTTCCCCGTCGGCTCGAGCCCCCTACATTGCCGTGTAATACCTTTACAAATAATATATATATATTATATATAATATATATATATATAAAATATATATATATATATATATATATATATATATATATATATATATATATATATATATATATATATATATATATATATATATATATAATAGTATGGTCCCAGCTCCCCCCTAAAAAAAATAGCCATTTTTTTATGTTTTATTTTTTTTTTTTTTTTTCTTTTTTATAATTTTACAAGGATTCCAAAAAGTGTATTTCTTTTCCCCTGGTAGCTATTGTAGTTTTCGAAGATATGATTTTTTTCTATAACAGTTTTCCTCGGTAATTTTGCCAGGATCCAAACAATTATATTCCTTTACCCTGTAGCTATTGGTAGTTTTTGTGATATGGATTGTGGCTCTTCTAGAGGCTGCATATATATATATATTATATATAATATAATATATACTACTATATATATATATAGATATATATATACTATATATATATATATATATTATATATATAATATATATATTATATATATATATATATATTATATACTAGTATTATAAATTTATATATATATGCCAAACTAAAGAAGGTACCCGCATCATATCTCGAAAACTAAGAT
>JABUQX010118952.1:0-2500 GCA_015478945.1 Trachelipus rathkii | reverse complement strand
CGAAACTCCACCCCACCCACAGTGACCAATGCTACGTGAGCACACTCGGCCTCCGGACCCTGGAGGACTCGGGGAAGTAACGCGTAGCTGTCAGGTTTGAGATTTAGGTGGGCACACTTTAAGGCACAAAGAGAAAGGCTTCGACCCTTCTGTACTCTTAACGTGCAAGTAGAGTCCGCCACCTGCAGAAGCCTGAGAAAGTTACGGGTGCAGGCGGCACATTGATGACCGAAAACAGAGTAGCGCCCAGATAGAAGAAACTTGATTTGATGGTTGTTCGGTGATTTGATGGGTGTTCCTAAATCATATTGTATGGGTGTTTCATGCGTCACTTCAGGTGGTCCCAATTTGAATGGATTAAATTCTTAGATCTTGAAAAACCACCTTCAATAGAGAGATATTTGATGTTGAAGAGAGTGAGAGTTGTCACGATAAAGTTTCTTCCCGGAAGATGCTTAGGTTTCATCAGTGGTGCTAGCAGCCTCCTGCAAAGGACGCCTCCAATTTTAATATATATATATGTAATATATATATATATATATTATATATATATAATAATATATATAATATATATTATATATAATATATTAATACTATATATCTATAATAACCCTATCCCAAATGGGGTGAGCGTGCGAAGCACTCACCGGAACAAGAAAAAGTAGTAGAAAAGAACATAACGCAAGTGTAAAAGAAAGCCCCCCTCCCTTTTTTTATACCCCCAGTGAGAAATCTTAGCAATCAGAAAAATCCACCATGAGGCTTACAAAGGACGCCTACTGACCTCCACTGTGTTTCTTCGTCAGTGTGGGGTCATTCCCCTCCGACAAAAAACCCACAACCATACCCCCTAATATATATATATATATATACTATATATATATATATATATATTTATATATATTATATATATTATATATATATAGTATTATAATATAGTACTATATATATATATATATATATATATATATATTATATATATATAATATATATAAATTTTAGGTATAACAATATATAAATTTGTTCTTTTAGTAGTAGTAGTAATGCAGAATTATACTAAATTGAACTTATTGCTCTCAACTAGATGCGTTATTGATGAGACTGGAAAAGTTACGTGCATTACCCTATACAACTTGAACTTAAGATGATCAACAGATACGTCGGTGAAAAAAATTAACGACCTCTAAAAGCTCAGAAGGAGAAGTAGTTTTGCTTTTCACCAAAAAAAGGTATTATATTGTTCACATTTGTTCTATAAATTGATTTATATTTTTTGCTGTTTTCGCTGTACATTCTGAATTACAATTGTTTCAGCGTATGTAGATTATCTTTAGTAATTTTATTAATCTCTTTCGCTTACAGAGGAAACAACCTGACAACCTTTGTTGCAGTACAGCTGGCATATTTTGAATTTCCGGCCGTCTCCAGGATTTCATCTCTCAAAGACAATATTTCAAAAGGCTAACCTCCTTAAATTTCAAAAGCTATCCTCTTGCACTTCGAATAGGTCTTCCAGAGTACCGAGTTTTGTTCGTTTTCATTGTGAATATTGTGATAAACTTAATTTTCTCAAAATTCTCAGTTATGAGGAAGCAAGGGACAGATGATGGTGGTGATTATATATATATATATATATATATATATATATATATATATATATATATAAATATATAATATAAAAAAAATATATATATATATATATATATATATATATATATATATATATATATATATATATATATTATATATATATATATTATATAATATATATAATATATATATAAAATAATATAATATAAATATAATATTTAATAATATAATAATTGTTATTACCCTTAAGGTCTTATATAAGGGTAAGGTTTATAAAGTGAACTGTAAAAACTATAGGGGAATTATTGAGTGATGTGGGGAAATATATGTTGGTATTTTGGTTAGAAAGAGACGTCGAGGGAGGCTGATTGACGAAGAACGAGGATGCATTTAGACAGTAGTAGAGGATGGTTTTAGAATCAAATTTTTACATTGAAACAACACTGATTGAGAAAATGAGAGAGAATAATAATTTTATATATATATATATTATATATTATATAATATATATATATATATATATATATTGTGGATATATATATATATATATATATATAATATAATAATATATATGTATATATTATATTAGTATATATATTTATATATATATATATATATATATAATATATATATATTTATATAATAAATATATATATATCATTAATATAAGATATATATCATATATATATATATATATATATATATATATATATATTATATTATATATATTATATATATATATATATATAAAAGGCTGTAGACAGGGGGGTCAGGGGGTTCAACTCCCGAAATTTATTATGTAGCAATCAAATTTTTGATTCCTTAAGTCTTTATTAATAAGAATAATAATAATAATAATAATAATATAATAATAATAATAATAATAATAATAATAATAATAATAATATTT
>JABUQX010118951.1:17500-21901 GCA_015478945.1 Trachelipus rathkii | reverse complement strand
AACAATTTTCAAATAGTACAGAAAACTTAGTCGGCGGAGCCAAAGCCGACGTCGGAGTGGAACCTGAGTCGGAACCAGAGCCGGAGCCGGGCCAGAGTACTAAAATTTTTTCAAAAAATATTTTTTTTAAGTGAAAAGTTTATTGCCAGAGAACGTGCTGAACAGTTATCAAATAGTGCCAGAAACTTTAGTCGTAGTCGGGCTCCGGATCCGACTAATTGTACCTACACTATTTTGAAAATTGGTATCAGCACCTTCTTCTGCTTAATAAATTTTCCCCTAAAAATTTTTCTGAGAAAATTTATACCCCAGGATCCAGGATCCGACTACGACTAAAGTGCTGCACTATTTGATAACTGTTCAGCACGTACTTCCTCTTGGCAATAAAATTTCACTTAAAAAAATATTTTTTGAAAAAATTTTTTTAGACTCCGGCTCCCGGCTCTTTGGTTCCGACTCAGGTTCCTACTCACGACGTCCGGCTTTGGCTCCGGATGCCATCCGACTTAAGTTTCTTGACTATTTTGAAAATTGTTTCAGCCCACGTCTTCTTCCATTAAAATTTTTTCACCTAAGAAAATATTTCTTGGAAAAATTCATACCCATGATCCCGGATCGGTATCCGGAATCCGGATCCGGCTCCCCGACTTGCGACCTTCGGCTCCGGACTTCGGACTCCGGACATCCGACTTAAGGTTTTTCTGCACTTATTTTGAAAATTGTTAAGCACGTCTCCTGGCAATAAATTTTTTTTACCAACTAAAAAAAATATTTTTCGAAAAAAAAAAAATTATACCCAGGATCCGGCTCTTAGATCCCGACTTTGGACTCCGGATATCTTGACTAAATTGTTTCTACACTATTTTTTAAAAGTTTGTTTCAGCACGTCTTCTGACAATAAGTTTTTCACCTTAAAAAATATTTCCCGAAAAAAAAAATCAATAAGCAGGATCCGACTTCGGATGTCCGGCTCCGGATACGGCTCGGGATACGACTCGGCTCCGGATTCGACTAATGTTTCTACACTACTATTTCAAAATAGTTCAGCACCGGTCAATCTTTGGAGATAAATTTTCACCTTTAAAAACAAGAAATATTTCTTGAAGAAAACAGAAAATTCATTTACCCGGATCCGGCTTCCGGAATTTAACGGCTCGGATACGCTTCCTGCGCTTCGGCTTGCGCTCCGATATCCGACTGAATGTTTCTAGACTATTTGAACATTGTTCAGCAAGTCTTCTGACAATAACTTTTTCACCTAAAAAATATTTTTCTGAAGAAAATTCATACCCAGGATCTGAATCCGGATCCGGAATCCGGCTCCGACTTTCAACTTCGGCTACGGATCGGACTAAGGGTTTTCTGCCACTATTTGAAAATTGTTCTGCACATCTTCTGACAATAAATTTTTTCACCAAAAAAATTCCCGAAAATCATCATACCCCTAGGATTTCAGGCACCGGGATCCGGCTCCGGATTACGTTCTCCGATCCGACTAATGTTTCAGACTAGTTTGGAACATTGTTCAAGCACCGTCTTCTTTGAAAAAATAAATTTTTTCAACTCAAAAATATTTTCTGAAGAAAATTTATTTCTTACCCAGGATCTGGATCCGGATCCGGATCCGTGCCTCCGACGTCCAACTTCGGCTCCGAATTCGAATAAGGTTTCTGCACATTGGAAAAATGTTTCTGCACGTTCTTCTGACAAAAATTTGTCACAATAAAAATATTATCCCAAAACGAAAAAAAATTCATAACCCCAGGATCAAGGCTCACGAGATACGAGAACATCGGATACGACTTTCGGCTTCGCCTCCGGAATCCCGGGAAGACTAATGTTCTACACTATTTGAACATTGCTCAGCACGGCTCTTTTTTTGGAAATAAAATTTTTCACCTAAAAAAATAATTTCTGAAGAAAATTCATAACCAGATCCGAGAGCCGAAAATCCGGGATCCGGATCTGACTTCCGCTTCCGCTTCCGGATCTGGGTAAGGTTCTGCAACTATTTTGAAAAAAATTGTTCGGCACGTTTCCTTCTGACAATAAATTATTCACCCAAAAATATTTCCCGAAAAAAATTCCATACCAGGATCCGCTCCGGGATCCGATCCGGTATGAACTTCTTTGCTTTTCTCTGCTCCGGATCCGCGTACTTAAGGTTTCTGCACCTATTTAGATAACTGTTCAGCACGTCTTTTGGCAATAAATAGTTTGTTTATACCTAAATAAAAAAAAAAATATTCTTTTGAAAAAAATTTCTCCGGCTCTGGCTCTGCTCCGGCTCCTTTCACCGGCTCTGGCTTCGACTCCGCTCCGATCCGGACCCGGATCCGACTAAGGATTCTGTACTATTTGAAAATTGTTTTAGTACGTGTTTTTCTGCAATAAAATTTTCATTCCTAAAAAATTATAATCTTGAAAAAAATTTATTATACACCCGATGATGCTGCTCCGGCACGGCAACCAGCACCAAGCTCCGGCCTGCATGGCTCCGGCCTCCGGCTCCGGGCTCCGGCTTTGACTCCATTTATTTGACTGAGTAAAATCTGAAGAATGGGTGGGAGGTTGAGAAATTATGAAAAAAAAAAATAGATTTTCTATAATTATAATAGAACCCTTTTTTTTAACCTAAAGGCCAACTGGAATTTGACAATTTTGACTGGGAATTGAAATTTGATCAGTTTCGACACCTTGCTTCTAAATTTCAGTATCCTAAAAAGAGATTTGGCATAGCCATTCGTGACCATATTAATTAAACCATCATTGTTCAGCGGAATTGGTCTATTAATCTAGATAAGTAAAAAAAAAAAAAAAATGTGAAAATTTGATTTTGGACTGTAAAAACGTAGGGGGGTTCCGAGGAGAAATAAAAGTGTCTCCCCTTAAAACTGGAAATTTACGTAGATGAGGGTAATAAGCTTTTAATACATAGAGATGGCTCCAACAATAGCCCTCTTGATAAATATATTTCATTTATAATGATGTCATCATATATATCTTTATTCTATAAGCAAACATATATTTATATAATACTATATATATAATATATATATATAATAATATATAGATTA
The DNA here is from genome assembly GCA_015478945.1 of Trachelipus rathkii. Taxonomy (NCBI): domain Eukaryota; kingdom Metazoa; phylum Arthropoda; class Malacostraca; order Isopoda; family Trachelipodidae; genus Trachelipus; species Trachelipus rathkii. The sequence continues at coordinate 18,824 of JABUQX010118951.1, read as the reverse complement.
TATAGTATATATATATATATATATATATTATATATATATATATAATATATATATATATATATATATATTATATATTAATATATATATATACATATATATATATATTATATTATACAAAGGTGGGCATAATTAACGCCGGTTAAAGCGTAATCCGTTTTATAATTACTCGTTTAAATTTTTCCGTTAACTTTTTAACGCTTTTGTGTTTAAATTTCCGAAAAAAAAAATTACACGGATTCTAATTACGATGTTAAAATTTTTTCCCCCCTGACGACACGAAGTTACCCAACTACTTAAATTTACGGAGTTTATAAAATTATTTTCTTATTACAGATTTTAAATGGTATTAGAGATTGATTTCGATAAGAATAAACTTTCAAAATAGGTTATATTTACTCAGTAACATTATCACAGGTTAAGAATAATTTTAACACAGGGTGGAAAAAAAAGCGCCGAGAGTTTGAGGAATGTGCTCACGTTGCTGGCCACCACCTCCGTTCAACTATACTTCTCGTAGTCTAATTACTATGCACTTCCCTCAAGTGTGAGCCGCACATTCCAAACCTATTCGCGAAAAAAAGGATAAGCCGCTAATGATCCTTCTAACTATCGCCCCTATAGCTCTCACTTTGTTAATTCTATACTAAGATTATTCACGCCTTCTATACTGTCGCTTCTTATCAACAAACTTCAAGTCCCATTTTTCTTTCTTTTCCCAATCCTTTTTTAAGAACTGGATTAGTTGGTGTCCAGAAGTTACTGGCGATTATCTTTCTATTTAACCGATGTATGTGTTTTCCGCTCTTAGGACTACTTGGGGGCAAGAAAAAACTGGACTTGCGTAGAGTGGCGCTTGACATATCCAAAGCATTTGCGGGTATGGCACGCATCGATTGACTCTCCCAAGGAAGCTCCCTCCTTCTCCTTCTTCTCTTTTAACTTACTTATGTCTAGCTTTTCAAATCGCTCAATATCGGCTAGGTGATGAGAAGCGACTTCTTTCGTCTTCTGTCAAAAGTGGGAGTTCGCTCAGGGCTTTCGCTCATATCTACTTTCATTCCTTACTTTTCATTAATTAATGATCTTCTCACCTGCACATTCTAAAGTCTATCCACTCATTGCCGATGACTCGACCCTTCATTCTTCAACTCATTCAATTCTGCTCCATCTTTTAGTTCTATAGAAGTGCCTCTCGTCTTAATCTTTCCGATTCTAGTCTCGCTGCTGCTAGATAGAATTTGCGGGTGGCGTCGTCTCACCTTGTGAAATTCAATTTCTTTAAAAACCCAAACTTCTCACAAATCTCCCTCTAAAATCCTTTCTA
>JABUQX010118951.1:0-15000 GCA_015478945.1 Trachelipus rathkii | reverse complement strand
ACTTTTATTTATAAAATTTTTATTTTTGTTTTTAAAAATTTATTTCCAAACTTTTTAATTATAAAATTTTATTTATTTTATTTATTTTCTATAAATAAACTTAGCATAAAACAAGATCTTGCTATTATAAAGAATTTATTTTTATATTATTACATAATGTTTTACATAGAATATACTAACAAACATCTATCCATACACACACATTAATTATAGAGACACGTTTCACTTAACATGCATTTTACAAAGCGACTTAAAAAATCATGCAACTTTTAATATGTATTACAAAACATTATGCAGTAGAATATATGTTTATAACATAAAAATAATAATAATTAATCATACATCACTGTTGTTTTAATATTGACATAGTAATATTTAACAAAACCTACCAAAAATTTATCATATCCTAACCTAACTATCATACAGATCGATGAATAGATGCTAGCATAACAAAGTTTTAATATTTGTAAAACTAGTATAATATCACCTAAACTAAAAACATAACATACCTACCAAACCTTACATATGAAAAAACTTCCAACATTAACAAAATTCACTGCTTAACAACAATAAAGTAGCTAACATTAACTACAAAATTTAACCTTTTCCCACTTTCTATCACATCTATAACATACCAATGTTAATTTTACATTAGCATAGCAATAAATAACAGAAATTAGCAAAAATTTTATTGTAATCTAACCTAACTATCACACTGATCAACGAATAAATATTAACATAGCAAAGTTTTAACATCTGTAAAACTAATATAATATCACCTAAACTAAGAATATAACAAACTTAGCATATCTTGCTTACGAATAAACTGCTACCATTAACAAAGTTCACTGTATGTCTACGGAATAAGCTATCATTACCAAACAAAACTCAACCTTACTTTTCTATTACATCTATATCACATCAATATTAATTCAACAATAACATTGTAATATTTATAAAAAAAAACTTAGCAAAAATTATCATAACCTAATCTAACTACCGCACTGATTAACGAAAAAATGTTAACATAACAAGCTTTAACATCTGTAAAAATAATATAATATCACTTAAACTAAGAACATAATATACAACGACAAACCTAGCATTCCTTACGAACGAATAAACTGCTAACATTATCAAAGTTAACAGCTTTACAACAGTGAAGTAGCTAAAATTACTTACAAAACTTAACCATCCCCACTTTCCATCCATAGACGGATTTCGGGAAACGTTTTTGGGAGGCTTAGCCCCCAGGAATGAAATATATATATATATATATATATATATATATATATATATATATAATATATTATAGTAGTATATATATATTATATATATATATATATATATATATAATATAGTATATATATATATATATATTTATATATATATATATATATATATTATATATATATATATATATACATATATTATATATATATATTATATATAATATATATATATATATATTAATATAGTATATATATATATAATATATATATATAGTAGGGGGTAGGTTTGTCACGAAAAAATATATATATACTTAATATATTATTATATATATATATATATAATATATATATATATATATATATATATACTTATCAATCAATACTTTTTGGTATATATTAATATATAATATATATAATATATGATATATATATATATATACATATTATATAACATATATATTATATTATATATATAAATACCCGCTGGTAATGACCTTGAGAGAGTCGAAGGGGATGGGGCTGTGCCCCAAATCCTTGGAAATTGACGTAGAAGGATGAAACTTGATATACACCTTTCTTATACGTGTCACTACGCTCACATGGTGTAGAGGCTAAGCCCCAGAATTCTGGAAATTGACATAGAAAGATAAAATTTGAAGAGCATACAGAAGAAGAAGGATAAATATTACTGGAGGAAGAGCACGGAGCTTGAGTTGACTCAAGGTCTTATTTTCAAATATTAATTATTTTTTAAATTTTATTATTTATTTTCAAATTTTTATTTATTTTTGTTTTACTTGTTTAAAACATTTTGCTAGATAGAATATGCCTAACAACTGGTCCTGCTAAATCAGAATATAAAGAGTTAGAACCAACTTGGAATAGATACCTCAACTCAAGTTTACTCAGAACAATTCCTCTATCAATAATGAGGCAATAAATACTTAGGTCTAAACTAGAACTAATGTTAAATTTTCAAATTAAATACTTTACGCAATCTTGACCTTTGCAAGTTTAATACATAGTTTAGTACCATAAGGCTACATAAAAGCTCCCAGCTTTATAATTTCACTGTTGGCTCAATTGACTTTTTTCTCTAAGTACCTAGTTTTATTTTTTCAAAACAAACTTTCGTTGTTGCCTAGCAAAATATATTTTCAAAGCCAAGAAAGTCTCTAAACCATAGTGTAAAATAGAGGGACAACAAATATTCTTAAATTTTTTGTAAACATTTTAAAAACCCCTAGTTCAATCAAAAATAGTTTATAGCAAAATAGTAAGGTTTAATACAGGGATAAAATACTTCTAATATTCTCCCAGCAAAAAAACAATTTGCTTGAGGTAAATTAAGGGGAAATGATTTTCAAATATACAAACACAACTTTTTAAATCATAACATTCAATTCCGGACAACATGAAATTGCTCATACCATGCAATATTATAAAGCAAATCAAACATATTTACAAAGTTTAAGCTTCATATAACAAAGCCAATATAAACTAAACACTAATTCTAACTTAATTCTAAAAGGAAAGTATTATTTACAAATCATCCCCTTTTCCACATACTAAACTACTTCCGTTCAAATGCAAGATGACCTTAAAATTGGAACATTTCAAAAAATGGACGTAATTTTTTGTTATGTGGATTTTATTTACAAATGCCTGTTTAAACGTACAGACTTTTTTTTTTCACTCTTGATACCATACAGAATTACAAATTCTCTATAATTCATTAAAAAGAATTATCTTAAAAGACTAGCATCAAATTACCAACATTTTATTTTTACTGACTTAATAATTTTATCATGCCCTACAACCACTTCTATGACCCTTCCCAACATCCCGAAGGGTCTAGGTTTGTTAAGCAGTTTTATAAGTGCAACATCGCCACACTTTATATGATTAGTCCAAGGACTTTGGTACAATTTTCTACTATGTTCTCTGAGACTCAACAAATACTCTTCAAACCATAGCCTTTTGAATACTTCAAAAGTTATAAGTTGCTGATCCAGACTTTTAAGTACAACCTCCCTGTCCATCTCTCTCCATGGATCTGTAGCACTCCATTATAACTTTGTAAACATTTTAATTTATGTTCGTACTTATGCTAAGATTTGCGCGAGCAAAATTTTAGCATAAGTCAAAGTGAAATACTATATAAACCCGTCATTTTGAGATACTCTTCAGTCAGATAAAGTCAGTCAGATCAAATTATTAAGAATCAAAAGAAAATCTCACTCAAGATACCCTCTTCAGAAATCCTCCCGGCAAGAGCGATAAACTTCAAGGAAAAGGCTGCGACTTGATTTTCGATCACAATTTTTCGCCGCTAAACGAAGAGTCTGAGGCAAGTTCGAAAAACGCACTGGAAAAGGCTGCGACTTGCAATTCGCCTACAAAGAGTATCTCAACAGAAGGGACTTTTGTTACTTTTTACTTTCACTGCATATTTTACTTATGTTGAATAAAAATATAATTTCAAATATGGATTTCTAATATACCAACCTCTTATATAGGGTGCTTGCTCATCAAAGAAGCCACCAATCTAGCAAGTCCTACCCTATAGATCTTCCGAGTCTTTAAATACAAGAGCCGAATTGGAGTGCATTTTCAGAAAGGAATTGGAAGTAATGATATTTAAATCATTTTCAGAAGACCTATAAGTGAGAGGTCTTGAATTTATAGCGTCTTGAATAGAGGATAAAGTGGTCAGTAGTTCAAAATAAGAAAGTTTTTTAGTTTGCACAGTTTTATATAAGCATTTTTTAACAGTCCTAATAAGCCTTTCCCAAGCTGCTCCAATAAAGCTAAGATATCTATTATACGACATTATTCAAAAACAATATATATAATTAGTCTGCATCTGGCATTATTTTTCAATTTTTAACCCAAGTCTCTAGCTCTGGGCTCAAGATCTTACAATGGAAACAATGAAACAGCAACACTAAAGAATGTTACAGATCTTACTCTATTATAGCCAATAGTTTGTTAAAATTGAAAAAAATATATTAAAAACTTCATAATATATATAGTTTTATTTTAATTTTTTATTTCTATTGAAGTTAAATCACTTAAATATACAAAAAAAAATATAAAAAAAATATAAAAAAAAAAAAAAATAAAAAAAATCAAACAAATCAATAAAATAAAAAAAAAATCATGATATCTTTATAAAAAAATCAAGTAAAAAAATCAGTTGATTTTTTTCATTTGATTTTTTCGTGCCATCCCTACGTTGTAGTAATTAGGGCATATTCAGACTACAATATATAAAATATATATATAATATATTATTTATGTATATTAGATAATGGTATCTTTGATAGGTAGGACACTTTTGTAATAGGTTTTGATCGATAATACTACTTTAGCTGTGATGATATGATAGCAACTGTAGGAATAGGATGAGCTTTGCTATGTAATGATTCGATAGGTTGGGAATTTATTCATAGTTCCGAATGCTAGTGTCTTATTCATAGTTCCAAATGTTAGTCTTTGGTGGGTTATAGCACTTTGTTAATGTTAGATATGTTGGTAATGTTCAGTCTTGATAGGTTATGACGGATAAAGGTTTACATGTTAAGTTAGTTTTACAGATGTTAAAACTTTGTTATGTCAGCATTTTTTCGTTGATCAGTGAGGTAGTTAGATTAGGTTATGAAAATTTTTGCTAATTTTTTTTTTAAATATTACCATGTTATTAAATTAATATTGATGTGATATAGAAAAGTAAGGTTGAATTTTGTTTTGTGATGATAGCTTATTTGCCGTAGACATACAGGGAACTTTGTTAATGGGTAGCAGTTTATTCGTAAGCAAGATATGCAGAACAATTCCTCTATCAATAATAAGGCAATAAATACTTAGGCCTAAACTAGAACTAATGTTAAATTTTAATTAAAATACTTTACTGAATCTTGTTCTTTTTACGAAGTTTAATATATAATTCAATAAATAGCATTATGCTACATTAAGCTGGCAGCTATATCATTTCATAGTTAGCATAATTGACCTTTTTTCAAAACAAACCTTTATTTTTTCAAAACAAACCTTGACTGTTGCCTAACAAAAATTATATTTCCAAAGCCAAGAAAGTCTCTAAACCATAGTGTAAATACAGAGGGACAAGAAATATTCTTAAATTTTTGTAAACATTTTTAAATCCCCTAGTTCAATTTAAAATAGTTAATAGCAAAATAGTAAGGTTTAATACAGGAATAAAATATTTCTAATAATATATATATATATATATATATATATATATATATATATATATATATATATATATATATATATATATATATAATATATATATATATAATATATATATATATATATATATAATATATTAAATATATATAATATATATATTATATATATATATATTATATATAATATATATAAATATAATTATATATATATATATATATATATATTATAATATATATATATATATATATATATATAATATATAATATAATATATATTATATATATATATAGTATATATGTTAAAGGTATAGCACAAGGACTCCACATATTTTCTGAAAAACTCTGTCTAAAATCAATATATCGATATGTATTTACAATAAAAATAATAATAATATATGGTAAATATCTAGTATTTGATCTAAATATTTTCTGGAAAAATTTTTTCTAAGTTCAAAAAAATTTCTAAGTTCAGAAAAGTTAGTTAAGTTAAGTTCTTAGGTTAAGTTAAGTTAGGCAAGCTTCTGAAATTATGCCAGAAGATTGCCACTAAACAATATCTTTCTTTAAAACTTAACTTAGCTTTTCTGAACTTAGAAATTTTTTGAACTTTGAAAAATTTTTCCAGAAAATATTTAGATCAAATACTAGGATATTTAGCCTAAATATATAATAATATATAATAATAATAATAATAAATAATAATAAAATAATAATAATATAATAATAATAATAATAATAATAATAATAATAATAGTAATAATAATAATAATAATAATAATAATATTATAATAATAATATAAATAAAATAATATAAAGATAATATATACAACTATATACCTACACATCGATATATCTGTTTTGGACTTAGATTTTTCAGAAAATATGTGGAGTCGTCTTTGCTATACCTTTACCATATAAGAATATATATAAAATACTTATATATAATATAAGTAATTCTCCACACCATTATATATATATATATATATAATATATATATATATATATATTATATATATATTAGGGATGTACCGATAGTATCCGTATCGGTAGTATCGGCCATGAGAGAGGGTTCGGATCTGTATCGGGTAATATGGCCGATACTATGTCCGATACTTCTTACTTTTTGGAGTGAAAAATTATGAGAAACTTTTAGGATTCAAAATAAAATCTAGTTCGAGTTTAGATAGCTATGTACTTAGGTTATGTTTGTTTTTCTCATTTCCTTTTAACTTCGATTTATTAGCGTTCTCCAATCTTGGGCTTTAGCGTGACATTTATCTATTTGGACAACTATATATATAATTTATACAATATATATATATTTTTGTTGATCAATTAGTATTTATTTCTTTTCTTTTTTTTGTACGCAATTTCGTGAGAGTGTGTGTAAACTTTGGATTATTCATATTTTAGATTTTTTGCTGTAAATATGGTTTTACCGTTTTAAAATTTCAGGTTTAAATTTAGGTTTAGAGTACGAATAATTTTTCCTCATTTCTCCTTTGGTTTTTGTCTGATTTGTTTCCGTCTGTTTTTTTTTTTTTTTTTTTTTTTTTTTTTTTTTTTTTTTTTTTTTTATTGTGATTGTGTGTTCGTGTTATGATAGCAGATTTGCACATGCTTGTCTTTCATTTTTACTTTTCCAACATCAAGTGGCTTGCACTCTAACTCTGCATCATGAAAATTACACCTCTCTCTAACTCTAAATCCTAATTTTCATGCTCTGGTTGAGACCCAGATGGCTAAGAATTCATCGTCTAACTCGTTTATATTTCCAACTATAACTTATTTTATAAATTCCCTTTTGAGGGTTGAGTCATGTGCCTATGTAAATATAGACATTCCTATATATAACACGTCTCGAAAATCTCGAATCTCCTAACTTCATGTTCTGTGGCCTTAAAATCTTTCTTCCTTCTACTCAATAATCTGTTCTTCTGCTACGTTCTCCTACAGAACAGATTTTCATGCCTTTTTTGGTTACCTTACTACTTCTCACGGAACTGTTATATCTTTCTCATTAAAATACTGAGATCCTCTATTTGGGGATTTCGATGTACACAACACTGAATTGCTATGTTCCTCTCATACAATGTTAGGTGGGAGGAAGCCGAATCATTCAGTATTCTCAACGCTCTGGTGGAACACTTAATTAAAGAACCTACACACATTCCGGACCGTCCCAATCCATTCTTAACACACTTGACCTATGTTTCACCACATATCCCTTTCTCATCTATAAATACACCACCTTTCCGCGCCTATCGGTAAATCTGACCACACCTTATAATCTCTTGATTTTTAATACCTTCTCTCCACATCTCCAGCCTGGCCCTATGCTGTTTTCTGGCACTTTGATCAGGCCCATTGGGGGGCATTGCGTTGCTTCTACACTAACTATAATTGAGTGACTGCTTTGACTCTGAAGACGCTCCAGCTTCGCCGATAAAGTGGGAACTGTAGTTGTTATGGGATGAGCAGGTTCATTCCTTCTTGACTAAATCTTTTTTCTCCTAAATCCATGTTCGATCGGCCTTTCTCTGGCCATTCAGCTAGAGACAGTGCGTTCGGGCTGTGGAAAAACGTTCTCCTATCATCACTCTTGCCAATTTTCATTCAGCTAGAAATCGTTGCAAGGATACTCTTCAACGAGCAGCGCACTTTCATTAAACGAAAGTGCGCGCGGACCTCCTTGGTTCTCCTACTGACAAATCTCTCTCGCCTCTTGCCAAAAAAACATCTCTAACAACTTCTTAAATCATCCTTTCCCTCCTCTTATTCGCTTCTGATGATTCTGTTGTTAATACTCCAAACTGAAAAGGCCAATCAATCTCTTCGGCCTCCTATTTTTCCTCTAACTCTTTCCTTGTTTCTTCTGGCATTCCACTTCCTCCTCCTACTCCTCTCAGTTGCTAAAGCTTAACTTTAATTTCATTTGATAGGGTGCATGGGCTCCTGAAATCTATGAACGTTACTAAAGGCGGGTGGCCCGATTGCATCCCTCTCCGAGTTTGGACGAATGGTGCTTTCCTTCCTGACCTTTCTCATCCTTCAACTATATTATCTATGCCTTACTAGCACTTTCCCTCAGGGTTGGAAGCGCGCATATGTCCAACTATTCCGAAAAGGAAGCCGCTCTGAATCCTCTAACTATCCCCTTTAGACTTCTCACTTGTATTGTTTCTAAGATCTTTGAAACCCTTGTCCAACTCTCACTCTTAGATCATATGGAATTCTCATTCCCTCCATTCCGATGCCAGATACGCTTTCGGCGCTCGAGATCTCAATGGCAATATACTTTCCTATTTATAGATTTATGGTTTTCCCCCTTAAAGAACTACGGGAAGACTTGTGTGGTGCCGCTTGACATATATCCAAAGCATTTGACGGGTATGGCACGCGTCACTACTGCTCTCTCCAAGCTCCCCTCCTTGGGTTTCCTTCTTCTCTTTGCCTACTTATGTCTAGTTTTCATTTCAAATCGCTCAATAGTCAGCTAATCATAATCGACGACCACTTACCCTCTTTACCTATTTATAGTTGTGGTTCTCTAGGTTCGTTTTATCCCCTACTTTCTGTTCTTCATTTATGACCTATTTGTCACTTCATCATCCATTAATATGCCAATGACTTACCTTTATTTCTCAACTCATTCCCAATTCTGCTCCCTCTTTTACTTCAAGAATTGCCTTTCGTCTTAATCTTTCCGTTCTATTCTCGCTGATCTGATAGAATTTCAGGGTTGGGTCGGTCTCAACCTTGTGAAAATTTAATTCTTTAAATACCCAACTTCTACCAAATCTCCCTCCTCTAAGACACCTAACTTTCCTATATCTTCGACGGTTTCTCGTCTCTCCTGTTGACAATATAAAAACCATCCTTGCCTTAAACATAAAACAAAAAATCTGTAATTGAAAACCCTCAATTCACAACGGTTCGCAGGGCGCCTAAAAAGAACCTGGAGTTCTGTTTTAATTGCTTGACTTCTTCACACCTTCTCAGTTGCTAGCTATGGATTAGATCATAGTCCGTCTTTATATGCAGTATGTGTCACATATTTAGGAGGGGCTCTGGTTTCACCCGGCTTTTGGACAGGTCGACGAGTCAAAAGGCCAAAAGACTTATAAAGTGTCCTGTACTTTCTAGTCATTGAACCTCTGATAATTGGGCCGCGATGTGGGTGCTTTAACAATTTCTATATCTACTGTAGCGGTAAGTGCTTAGGGAACTTTCCACTCGCGTACCATCACCTTTACGATGCCCTCTTAGCACAAGGGGTGCTGTATCTGCACATGAGTTTTGTGTTGATATTAGTAACTCCAGACTAGTTCGTTGCGGTGCTTCTTTCTTTCCTGCCACCTCTGTTTTGTGGAATTCTTTACATCATCTGTGTTTCCTACTCAATTTAATTCGCCTAACTTAAAATCTGCTCGTTGCTCATCTTGAGCGTAATTTGCGTTAGAGAATTTTTGAGGCGTTCAACCCCCCCTCCTTGAATAGGACTCTTCCCGTGAGCAGCGGTGACAACTGTAAAACAAAAAAAAAAGTTCTAATAGGAATTCCCTAAGCTAGCTGAAATCCCACAAGAATGGCATCTCCGACGATGAACCACTTCTAGAATGCATTTAAATAGCATAACCGATTAGCTTGCTCGCTTGACAAAAAAAAAAAAAAAAAAAAAAAAAAAAAAAAAAAAAAAAGATTCGCAGAAGTGGAAGCCGCCTTATCTGCAACCCCTGGCAACAGCACTGATAGTGACCACAGTGTCAGATTGAACAAAATAAACCTTATGAAACAGGCAAAAACCGGCAAAACACATTTTTCATCAACAAAATCACAAAAAGGCATTGACATCTCATTCACCTTCAAAGGAATCACACAAGGAACCTCAATCGTAAAAATGAAGAGACAGTACATCAAGAGAGCAAAGATGAATTCAAATTTGCAATTCTATGAAAGAGGAATGAAGAATCTACAAACTGGAGAAATTGAAGAGATGCTTCAATACAGAGAAATCCTTCTCATGCGTGGCGTAGAAAAGTGAGCCAAGATTTTTCGATTATATCAGTGCTTGCAGAGCAAATAATTAATCCAGCACATTCCTTCATCAGTCAAGAGCGAGCGTATTATTTTAGTGTAGGTAGGAATGTAAACACCCCAAAAATGACAGGCTCTCGACCAGAATAACTAAGTGAAAGACAAAAATGTTTTTGCAATCACAATTTGAGGGAATACTTGAATATTGATATTGAATGCAATATCATATCTTTATCTTTAAAGAAGTATTAGTTATTAATTTTAATGTTTGAATAATAGCGCTTTTTTATAATTTAAACTTTTTCAGACTGATTAATTGAGGGTCTCATTCTTCATTATTTTATTCGTAATATATTGGAGCTAGTTAAGATCATTACTTGTAAATTGAATCATGTTAAAACAAAAAGCTAGTAGCTAAACTTTTATAATACTTACTGGGGGAAAATGGAAAATGGAATATTTTTTGAATAAACACAAACAGAAAAAAGTTATTAATATTATATTACCTTAAAGATTATATTTAATTTATAAAATAATATTTACTTAGAGGCACAACCAAATAATAGAAATTAATGCACTTAGATTGGTATGAATAAGGAATGCAATTCATTGATGACCTAGCAACACAATGTTACATATCTTATTAACTAGGTATTTAATTATATACAATATAAAGTAAATCATTGGGTAATTATTTGAATTATGTCAGTTAAATGGCATATTTTTTATAATTTACTATGCGGATACAGCGTATATCAGGTATCGCCCTTTAATTCTAGGAAAGATACGGAATACAATCCCTAATTAAAATAAATAAATATATTATATAATATATATAGATTATAATAATTAAATATATATATAATATATATATATAATAACAATCTTATAAAAATTTCAGTAAATTATATACTTAGCTAAATAGTAAATTTTATATTGATATTTATATATATATGTGTAAAGCGCATGTGAGGTAATAGTAATGACACTTCTATGATAAGGATGAGTGAGAATTGTTGTGAGTTTTCTTCTTTATTTCCTTAATTCTATTTTACAAAAGCGGGTTGGACCCCTGCCCTAAAAAACAAAAAACCAAAGAATTAAACAGGTAAACTAGTTATACTATTATTCTACAATGATTGAATCATATACTGCCAGGATAGTAATTCTACAGTAATATTTTTTGAACCTTTTTGCAGAAGCTAGTTAGTAACCAATAGAAATTGCAGTTTGGGAGGGGTGGTATGTAATATTGCAACACAAGCAGGAAAAGACCTTTTCCCTTGATGTACACGCGATTGAAGCCCAGCATAATAATTAATGTGGAGTATTAAGTTCGTCAACAAACCGAACCCAGAGGTATTACATAAAGAAATAAATAGGCCATGGTGTGTGGTGATACTCCGTGACTTATATTGAGAGTATGAGATGTGTATATGTGAAGAAGTTTAAAATGAAAGGAGGAAGATGTTCAGAATCGGAAGAAGAGAGGAAGAGAGCAGCAGACAAAGAAAATTATGTATAGCATAAACGTCACCAAGAATCTGAAAAAATAAATAAAACATTATTTGTATAAATTAATATGTTTTATAAGCGAGAAGGTAGAATGAAATTAAGTTACCATCATTTCTGGAGAGAGAGAGAGAAGTAGAGACTGAGAGAAGGAAGACTTAGTAATGAAGCAGATGAGAGAAGAAGAGAGATTTGTGCTGACCCTACTGCAGCTCAAAATCACCTATAGCTTTTTTGGGCCTCTTCTCGCCTAAACTTGCTTTGTTAACCTAATTATTGATGGGGCGCACGCCCTCTAACCATACGGTGTGTCTAACACTTGCTTACCGGTAGATGTGCCGACTCTATTATACATATATAATTGGTGTGTTCTTATAAAATATTATTTTTTAGAATGTTTTTCTACATCTTAACAATTTTTGACTTGTTTAGTACCACTCAGGTTTAACTTTAAAAAAACATTTTCTGCGCGTACTATTCACCAGCTGTTGACCTCTCTTCCGAAACTTTCTATATGAGCGGACTCGCTCCACTGAGGTTTATATTATGAGTTAATTTACCGTTTTTATTGGGACTTTCTTATTTTTACTTTTATATGTTGTCTAAAAATACCCTTGTGAGGGTGATAGTTTAGGCTCGGTTAATCTTTTACATTTGTGTACATGCTACTTGGCTTCAACATACAATATATTAATGGCATTGGTTGCTTCTGCTTTGCAATCTTTTGGGTTATGTGATCTGCCGTCAATAGACACACGCTAGGGAATGTTTGTGTATTGTGAGGGGAATTAAACAACCTTATCCCAGAGCTGGTTATTTCCTAACATTTTTTTTTTTTGTATATTATCTTTTTATATTGAATATATAATGCAAACACTATTTAAACCTTCACCTAGTTTTTCTCCTCATTTGCTCTACTAGACCTATACTATATATAGATGAGCTTATTTATGCCTTTTTAAAGTAAACGCTACTAAGCCATTACCTTACTCCACCCGAAATTTACACTTGGCAGTGCTGATACCGAATTCCATGCTATAATCCTACTTCACCTTTGTATCCATACCCTATAGATTGTCATAGGGCTTCTTCCGGGCAATGTACATCACTGCAAATCTAATGCGGTTTCGTTTGCAACCTATTTCTAAACCTCAGCTTTAGGCTCCAGCGACTAGTTCTAGGTTTCACCTAACTTGCTCTACTTTACTTAAAAATGTTACTTAAAGATTGTTAAAATTAACTTATCAGTTAATTTGGTGTTTTTAAAACGCGGTAATGGTTTTTCTGTTAATTTAATTTATATAACTTATGATAAATGTTATATATATCGTATAATGTTATTTTAATGTAAATTTTAAATATTTGACACTATATATTATTCCTGAATGGTTGTTGATGATCTAACTTTTTATCGATATTTTTGAAAATGATTAAATTCACGTAGTCTATATATACTATTGACTTGAGTAAGCAGTGGTTTTAGAGTCCACTCAGGAACTACAACAACATTGTTTAAAACATATTAGGGTGTTGAGTTTTCCGGCACTTGCGTTTAACTCTGTATAATTTCAGCTGTAGGGTTCATGCTGCTATGTAAGAATGTGCTTATATTCCACTTCTAACATGAAATGATTAACTCAGTCCCAACAAGACCCCCTCACTGTCAGTAAAGGCAGCCCGGGGCGCTCTATCACTAGTATATAGGTTGCGGTAAGTGGCTCGGCGCCCATATAAATTGAACGGCACTTATGCTCTCAGATATAGCTTTACTTTGCGTTTCAGGCTATAGGCTATGCAAAACCAGGTACAGAGGCTAGTATATATATAGTATATATAGAGAACAAGGAGCTTAGGTGTTAAGGTGCAGGAGTGTGTATGGCGGAGGGCAGTGAAAATACTCTATGAAGATAGTGAGATAGTGAAGTTTGAGTGAATAATCGGCTCTAGTACGATACTTGTGGTGAAAGGTATACAGGCGTGAATATGTGATCGTGGAAGTGGGAGGTATCTGTAGAGGGAGAGGAGAGGAGAGTGAGGAAAGATAAGGATCTGGTCAAAGTAGGAAGTGAAGTAGTGTAGAGATGGAGATGTACAGAGTAGTAGATGAAGTAGTGGAGAAAGGTCGGGAGGGATGAAGGAGCGTGGAGAATCTATAGTAACAGTGTAGATAGAAAGATGAGTATCTACAAAGGAATCAGATATATAGGTTTTTAGGAACAATGTTCCGATACTCATTGGTATCATCAGGAGATTCGGCCTCATAAATAGCAGTGAGTTGTAGACTCGTATCAATTATGATTAATACTTTCGTGCGATAGTGACATTTAACTCACTTGATAGAAATCTTACTATCCGAAGTATGACTTGAGGTAAGGTCCGTCGTTACATTTTTGGTTGGAGAGGAAACGGTTGTGGGGATAAAGTTCTAATGCCTCACTCCACCAAATAATGTGAATGATAATAGTGTAGAAAAAGAAGATATTTATCACAGCGATAAATTGATAATGAGTGCTACCGTAGAGGCACTTATGCGTGAGTAGGTCTCGGAAGGCTAAGTATATTCCCACGGAGGGTCCACAGATCGTATTCAAACACGGTAAGTGGAGGTTACAAGGGTGGATTCCGATAATATATAATATATATTATAAATACATATATAACTATATATATATAGTATAGAGATACATGATATATATATATATTTATAATATATATATTAAATATATAATATATATATTTAATATATAATATATATAAATTAATATTAATATATATATCTCAATATACTTTATATATATATATATGATTATGATATATATTTATATATTAATTAATATATTATAATAATTTAATATATTAATTATAATATATATATATATATATATATATATAGTATATTATATTATATACTACATAAAATTAATTGAGGTATGTGGATATAGATTGAGTAACGGTGAATAATGTATATATATATATATGATCACTATTTGGTGGTTGCTAAGTTA
>JABUQX010118950.1:20000-22500 GCA_015478945.1 Trachelipus rathkii | reverse complement strand
ATTTTTTTAAAAAGAAATAAAAATAAAACTATGCATGTAAAATAAAAGTTTTAAAATAAATGAAAACTTTAGACAAAACATAAATGTAAAATAAAACCTATGAAACAAAACTTAGTACGCAAAATATAAATGCAAAATAAAAGCTATAAATACTAAGCAAACAAAATATAGTGGAGAAGAATGAGAGGGGAAAGAAGGAGTTCAATTCTGATGAGTGACCTCTGGTACAGAGCTATGGTAGATTTTGTTTGTGTGAGTACCAGAATTCTAATAGTTAATTTAAGTTTGAGAGTTTGAGAAGGTCAAAGTATGTGTGGTTGTAGCATGTGATCTATTAGAGGGTGATGTTAAGGAGAGTGCAAATTTCTGGGATAATCTGAATGATGTTTTTGATGGTTTGAGTAACAGTTTCAGATTGACTGTGCTGAGTACCTAAATTGTTGGATTTGGTGATCGTAAAAGGGATTGGGTATAGCAGGTGAGTTTGGGTGACGGGGAGAAAATGAGATGGTAGTGAGCGCGCAAGCTGACCCTCTCTCTGTCACTCTTCGTGAGGAGAGAGGTGGTGTGTGCAGAATATATCATGAATACTCCTATCGCATTTCTAGGGTCTTCTTACGGAGAGTCCTAGCTTCCAAAGGAGTGGGATTCCCGTCGACCGATCCTGATTGCTCACATTATATACTAGAGTTGGTGTATGTAGAAAATGGTTGGTGGTATCGAACGTGAAAGTATGATGGATTTGTAGTTAGAGGAAGAAGAGATGTTGAAGCATGTGTTTGATGTTTAAATCAATGCAGAGGGGGTGGCTGAATTTATCTAATTTCTTATGGTGTTTGCCTGTAAGATCAAGTTAGTGGGATTGGGTGGAAGGAAAGATCTGAGGAAGGAAGTGGGAAGAAATAGGAGTGAGGAGTTAAGTAAACAAGATAATAAGGAAAAAGTATGTAAGAGTGCTTGGCAAAGTAAATATGTTGAATGTGAACAAGTTATGAAACTGAACAAATCCGGAAGCAAAGGATTCCTTCCTTTGTTAGTAGTGCAAGAGAAGTATGTGGCTATGCTAAAGTAAGGAAGTAAGAATGTCAATTTGAGTGGTGGAATTGATGTGGTGAGAAAGCTGTTAAAAGTAAAAAAGGGGGTCATTGGTTGAATGTGCTAAAAGTCAATGGTGAGATCTCAAAAAAGAGTAAGTGTGAGAATTATATTTAAGATGCGAAAAAAAGACTAAACAGTTGCAACGTAGGAGGAAATAGGAGCGCTAAATGAAACAGTTTGGAAAAGAGCATGGAAAGGAAGCTACAAGGAATGTAAAGAACTTCTGGTGAGGAAGCGCGAACGGTTAAGAATGAAAGATGAATCTCCATAAAATTATTAATAGGGATGGTGTCTGCGTAAATGATTAAATGGATGTAGAGAATGTGGACGGGAACACTTTCGAAAAATAATTCGTAACATAGCAGTTATGGAAGAGGTGGTAGTGAATGTGTGGTGGGTTTGATTGGATGTTAAGTAAGCGGGTAGTGTGAGAGGTTGATGAATGTTAAATCTGCAGGTATAGATGGAATTACTTGGTGAAATTTATCAGAATGAGAGGCGGGATGCGTGATTGAATGAATTTAGGAAGTTGTATAACAAAGCGTTAAATGAAGGTATTAGTTCTGAGGGATGAAAGAGGAGCGTGATAGTACCCTTATATAAGGGTAAGGGGGAGTAAGGAAAAACTATAGGAACTATAGGGGAATTATTTTATTAAGTGTTGTTGGGAAGATATATGCTTATATTTTGATTGAAAGAGGGAGTATAGTGACTGAACGAGTGAATTTAGAGTGGTAGAGGATGTGTGGATCAAATTTTTACATTGAATTAAATGATTGAGAAAATGAGAGGAGAAGAGAATAAATTGTATTTAGGTTGTTATGGATTTGCAACAGTCGTATGATAGGGATTAATAGGGAAGATCTATGGCAGGTGTTAGTGATATATGGTGTTGGTGCGTAGGCTTCTGAATGGAATCAAAAGTATGCATAGCGGTAGTGTGTAAAAATAAATAGAAATGGAAGTGATTGGTTTAATATTAATTGCGAGGTGAGGAAGGGATGGTTGCCCCTTGGTTTTTAATTTTGTATTAGATGGTTATGAAAGAGTTAGAGGCAATGGTTGCAGGGGAAGCTGTTAGAATGATGTAAAATGGAAGAGAGTGGTGGGTGTTCTGCTTATTGTACGCGGATGATTTGGTTTTGTGTTGCCAATCAGAAGAGAGTTAGAGAGGATTGGTAGAGGTGTTGGGCAGTGTGCGTAAAAGGAGGGGTTTGGAAGTAAATGAAGATAAGAGTAAGGTTTTGGTAGTGAGTGAGGAGAGTCCGCGGTGTTAAGTCTTGTTAGATGGTGATCAATTAGAACAAGTATCTGAGTTTAAATATTTAGGATATTTGTTGGATGAAAAGGGAATGTATAGTAAGAGTGTAGTAGGGAAGTTGTAAATGATAGGAAGGTGGCA
>JABUQX010118950.1:0-2500 GCA_015478945.1 Trachelipus rathkii | reverse complement strand
GCACGATGAAGGTACACTGTTTATGTTGTGTGACGGTCGCCATGTAGTTCCCGACGCATTTAGCGTTAATTAATTTTACTGTGTTTGTGGTACGTGAACCAGTAAATTGTGCGTAATCTGTCCGCGCGTTGACACATCCTCTCCCTCTCGAACATCGTGGCAATACCTTTACTTGCCCAATTCATTGTTGATTCAGTACAGTGTAGGCATCGATTACGAATGGATCACTACACTCTTCCCGAGTTAACCGACATGATAATGTGTTACGGTGCGGCGAACGGAAATGGACGAAGAGCGCACCTCATATACCGGGAACGGTTTCCACACAGAAATCACCCCCACCACACAATGTTTTTATGTGATAAAGATTATGGAAACGTAATGAGCATAAGTTAAAAGAATGATCTGATATTTGTGGACATTAAATAGGCATTTGATATTGTGCACGGGAATTTGATTTGATGTTTCTATCATCAGGATGTTCAAGAAAGTTGGTTTGTTTAATTAATAAAAAATTACATAGCTGATAATAATGTTCGATAAGGGAGGGGAAAGTTGTGACAGGGTATTTCAAATCAAATAAAGAATTACTTTATCCTGTTTTCTGCTTTGTTTTCTATGGTATTGGAATGGGTGATGATTAGATGCCACATCTGGTAAATTTGCTAATGATATTATAGAGTTTCCTGATGCATGCAAATAATGTAAATATAATGTGTTTGACCTTCAGAGCTGTCCAAAAATATACACAGAAATTGGTTTAAAATGGAAACAGTAAGGTATGTTAAGAACAAAAGAAAATAATACTTGCAATATTAGGAAAATTTGGTTATAAGATTTCTTCTGATGAGTTAAAGATAAAGAGTGTTGAAAAGTTTTGCAAATGCTATATAGGACGAGAGTTAAAGGGTTAAAAGGGACCTCCTTCAAATGGCCCAAATTGAATTTATTAGAATAGAGTAATAAAATAGAAGCAGAAAAGTTTTGCCTAGATGAGGTAGTATATATATGAGGCAATGTACTTATAATGAAAAAATATATATATATATATATACAGCAGCAGCAGCAGCAGTATTAGTAGATATGCATATATTATTATATATATATATATATATATATATATATATATATACATATATATATTATTATTATTGGTTATATATTATTACATATACATATATATATATATACATATACATATATAATCATATTACTATTATTATATTACGTATATATATTATATATATATATATATATTTATTATTATTATATATATATATATATATATATATATATTATATATATATATATTATATATATATATATTATTATTAGTTAAAGAAAGTAGTTAGTTATATATATATATATATATATATATATATATTATATATATATGTTATATATTATTATTATTATATTATTATTATTATATATATTTATATTTATAGAAGATATTAAATATATATATATATATATATATATATATATTATTATTATTATTATATATATATGAGTTATATATATATATATATATATATATATATATATATATATATATTAAGCTAAAGTAATATAATTTCAAAATAAGAAAACAAATTGGGCAGTTATTCTCATCATTTTTTTCTCTCCCCTTAAAGATTTTTTTTTCTTCTTTCTATATTAGTGGTAAATTGATAAATGTTTCATTTTTTCTGCTTTCTTAGCTCTAATTGTCAAAATGGAGCCCTACTAGACCTGCCCTTTAAGCTCACCTGTGACGTTGAATAAAAAAAATAATGAGAATTGGCAGGTTCTCCTACTGACAAAAAAAATTCTGGCCTCTTGCCAAAAACTTCCCTAACAATTTCTGTAAATCTGCCCTTCCTTTCCTCTTCATATTCGTTCTGATGGTTTTGTTCTAACACTCCTTTTGGAGTTCTTTTTTCATCTAATTCCATCCTTGGCGATTCCTGCATCCCCACTCCTATTCCTTCTTCTCTCAGGTGCCCTATGTCTCTACTTGCCATTACGCATGATCAGATGAATGAGATCCAGAGATATATGAACGCCAGGAAGGTTATTTGGCAAGATGGCATTCCTCCCCGTGTTTTGAGCTAGTGTGCTTTTGAGCTGGCATCAGTCCTCGTTCAACTCTAAGCATAAATGCAAATACTTTTCTTCGGTACTGGAAGTGCACATATTCAGTCTATCCCGAAAAAGGGATAACTGCTTTGATCCTTCTAACTATAGTGGTATAGCTTTAAATTGCATTATGTCTAAAATCTTTGAAACTCTCCTCAACTGCACCTCCCAAATCATCTGAAATCTCATTCCCTTATATATATATA
Source organism: Trachelipus rathkii (assembly GCA_015478945.1). Classification (NCBI taxonomy): domain Eukaryota; kingdom Metazoa; phylum Arthropoda; class Malacostraca; order Isopoda; family Trachelipodidae; genus Trachelipus; species Trachelipus rathkii. The sequence goes on along the minus strand of JABUQX010118950.1, from coordinate 173 downwards.
TATATATATATATATACTTATATATATATATATATATATATATATAAATATATATATATATATATATATATATATATATATATATATTGAAGCGGCGCAACGAAAACGCGAGCGCGTTTCACGATAAGCGGAAACGGTTAAACACCCAAATTCCGATAAATGAACGAAGCACG
>JABUQX010118949.1:0-29066 GCA_015478945.1 Trachelipus rathkii | reverse complement strand
CGGTACAGCACAGCAAAAGAGAACGTTCATTACCATGGTGTAGTTGCATAAAAATGTACAGATGCTGCAGAAGTCAAACAAAGTTAATATAGATAGAATACATCATGAAGATGGACCAAAATAACAGAAAACACCTGGATCATATCATAACAGAATACTGGATCATGAAAATCCCCTAACTTCCACAATTCTATTGGAACTACACGCTTTTGTATAATTTCCTCATCCCCAAAACCTGGGAAACATCCCGAAGCTCCTCAGGCGAGATAACCAAGACCTAATTTCACAGAGGACACATTGCCCATAACCTGTAATTCAATGGAAAAATGATATCGAGGTTTCAGGCGCTTTCTCCTGTTATTGAGAGTCGCCCAAGCTTTTATCAAAAACTTCCAGTTAGGTCTTTCGCAAAAAATCTAATCACTCTCGACCGCGGACCCCTTGTGTGAAATACTAGACGCATGGCATCCGGAAGCCTTCTCCAAACTGCGTGGGATGGTTCCTGGCGTTCTCTCTTGACCAGGAAAAAGCTTACGACACAACGACGAAGACGCTTGCATCCTTCGCACTTCTCACCATCCTCGGCTCGCTCTTTCACAGCCCGACAACTCCTCCTCTATTTCATTAATGCCTATTTTGTTTCAAACAGATCCCATGCCAAGTTCCGGTGCTCTTCTATTCTGCACACCACTTACTCTGGCAGAAGTGCCGTTCCGCAGAGGTACGTGTTTTATAGTTACGAACTTACTTATCTTCTTCTCGCGATTAAAATGCATATTAGGCCTCAATGTCTAGCGACTGAATAATTTTTCTCTATATGTTTTAGACTCATGGTATCAATTTCAGTTACCGTTTTTCGTAGTTCCAATCAGCATTGCTCAGCGCATGACCCTCACACATTCCGAACAAACCAGGCAAACGTTTCAACTACTATTGTAAATAAACCAAATATATTATCTGCCTTCCACAACAAACCGCAACAAAAAAGAGGGAATGGTGCTCAACTCCCATGCGCGCTCCAATTCTCTCACCATAAAATCCAATCACCACCTAAAAACATCCTCAGCAGTGCTACATTTCTAAGACAAACAAAAGAGTAATCCGCAAGACTATGCCACCTTCTATTCCAGACGAACCACTCTAACACCGTTCATCAATGTGTATACGCCACTCAAATTCCATGTACACTTTTACACGGCTCACAATTCTAGAGCATCACTTCCAGATGAACCAACTACATCATCCGCACCGCATAATTAAAACATCACTACAAACACAAGTCACGCACCCATATATTACAGTCTCGATCAATACTTCCGCCTCAACAAACTTATTGCAGGTGCTCGATCGCAAACCCTTATCTACCCGCTTGTACGTTCCCTAATCCGATCAGAAACTGGTAATTATGGCGTCGCACGATATAAAATAAGTCAATGCCTCATAACAACTACCTACACCTAATTAAAATCACACTATATCACAGAAAGCAAACCCGAATCCGATAATATCCACTGGAGCTTTTGATTCGTCCGCGCCAGGCTAGAAAGAGCACTTAGAAGTTGACAAACATACCAATGTAGCATGCCACTCCTCTACTTCCGAAGAGAGAATAACGAATCACTGTTGACAAGATTATCATCGTTCTTTACATACCCAACATACCGTCTACCACTGAGCCCAACCGAATTACTGCACAATAAATGTACCCAGAATAACCTAAATAATTACTGGCCATTTGCAAAGCACGGATTGCATAACATCTAATTTAACCTTAACCATCCCTTCTGCAAAAGGTGCTCCCACCCTCTCATATTATGATACCGACAACAAGCACTTAACACCACCTTGGCGAATTTCCCCATCTCACGCGCTACTGATTTAGTCTAGCTACTCAGAACATCTCATCTCCAAATTGACTGCACATCCTGCTATGCACCTAGAATGTCACAAGAGCATGCATTTAGTCCCGCCGCCAGATATACACCGACAATGAATATACCAACATCTCACATGTGGTACTGGACGGCTCTAACTATAGCGCGATCAAGTTAGTGGGCCGATTCTGCTTCATTTCCACGCCATTGAACCGCCCAACAACGTACCACCCTACTACACCATTCCCTCCTATGACTAATCACGATTCACCAGCAAGAACAAGATAATCATAGACAGCCTATATAATCGATTGATTGCCCATTCATTCGAGAAATTTTAATCGCTATCCCAACCGAAGATCTACTCATTATGTCGGTATTCAGATTCATCTAGACCGCTGATTACAACAGCTTAAAACCCACTGTTAATATCACTTAAAAAACGCAAAATGGTATCAGCTGATACAACATTATCTTCGACTTCATCCACTCCCGTAAGAAACAAATTATTTATGTTGAGACCCCTCTCCTGTAGGATAACTATAGCCAATCAAATTGACTGACAGACCTGAGGCCAAATGCGATCCGCCTACATGCATTATCATCGGAAGTGTCATCTAGAGAAACCTCGCGGATTCCATATATCGAGAACTCAGCAAAAAGGCCGACCTGCTCCATCAACCTTGAAAAATTACTCCACATGAACTCAAGCCGCACAGAGACTTTATACGATACTTAGTATTGCCAATAAGAAGTGATGGCATCGATAGTGAAGTCAGCGAGTGAAAGGAAAAACCTCATAAAACAATATAAATGCCACGGCATGACGATCCCGCAAGCCCGGTGAAGTGCGTACTGCCCACCACATGAGCCGAAAAAAACGCTAAACAACTCGAATACTGGATAGTACGTCTCACGCTCCTCCGCTATTGGGCCACACTATAATCACTCACAGTCCACTATATGTCACAGACCCTCCATCCCATTATAGCAAATTTTGGCCCGTCAGACCAACACCCACCAGTCATAAATCCCTTCATCATATCTACAACATTGTTAATTTCCCATTGTAGAGCCCCTACTAACAGCTGTCAAAATTCTTCCATGCAACTCTACATGATCGAATGCAACAACCTTCTAAAGATAGCTATCCCGCGACTAATATCTATTATACTAATCTTTACCACCATTAGACAAATATCCAGAACCGTAAATTACACTACTGTTCTTGTATCTTATACATAGAAGATGTAAAAATTCTTTATAGTATATGTATTTTTTATGTATAATCTTAACTGAGTAAAAAAAAAAACAAAGTGATAAAAATATTTTATTTTAGTTGTATTATTTTGACTGACTAGAATATTCATGTCAAGCCACAGCAATACAAAAATTTCATGGACATATGTTTAAACATATATGTTGGACAGCCCATCCACATTTAAAGTTACCTTGCCATAAAACCTAACAAATGACTACTTTTTAGCTAATTAATTGGCAAGTTAACTTGGAAACTCCAAAATAACAAAAAAAATAAAAAAGAAAGAAATAACAGAAAAAGAAAAATTGATTTTGTTGCTAAATAATAAAATTGTAATCAAAATTCTATTCAAACATTAGTAGATTAATATAAAAAATCTAATATAATATTAATAACGCTAGAGGAATAGAGATATATATATATTAGCCCACCATGAATACCTTATTTAAATCAAATTAAAAAAGACTTTTACTTAGTAATATACATACTAATATAACTGCGAAACCGTATAAGCATCAGGACCAATCCAATCAATATAATTATTGAAACACCACTGTCCATAAATAAATACCATACAGCAAACATATATCTGTATAAGGTCAAGTATATCTCAAACAATTATATGATATCATTCTATATTAAGAATAACCTAAATTATTACCATCTCACCACAAAATCTATTATACTGAGTTATAATAAGCTAAATCCGATTAAATACAGTATATAATATATTTAATTTAAAAATATATACTTCTACCAAATAACCAAATGTTCCTTTTGGTTAACTTTTTTATACGAAAAAAAATGCTGAAAGGAAATCGAAGAGACGGATATTTCTTAACACCCCTAGATAACGTCAGAACCTTATAGATATAATATACCAAAAAATTAATACATCTAAAATTTTAATACAATAAAATAATTAATAATTATCTCAACCACATAATCTATATAATAATTATAATAAAATAAATTATAAATAATAATTTAATTAATAATATACTATAATAATACAATAAAAACATACAATATAATTCCTATAATTATTATTATCTCATCTATTACCGACGAATTATTATGCTCTGAACCGAATACTTATTCTAATACTACAAATATTACCATAACCTAGATCCTATACCTAATACTATAAACTTTGGTCAAAAACATAATACATTATTGCATCCAAATATACAAAATATAATTGATTATATCAAAAAAATAATATAAATCGCAACAAAAAGGCAACAACAACATAGGGCTAATATAAAAATATCGGAAGAAACAACGACAATATATAAATGAATATCCGCTATAAAAAAATAAGTCAGCAATTAGCCATTTAAAATTTCTGGAACAATTTTATTTTATTACTTTTCTTCACAATTATACATAAAATAAACAACAGCCATTGTAAAATGAATTGTTATGGGAAGGTTGTCTCTACGCCAGAGAAGAAGGTGGATACACCGCCGAATTTTATTAAAATCACAGGATATACTCTAAAAATAATAATGAAGAATAGTGAAAACGTAAATTGTCGCTCTCCTTTAGGAAAAAAAGTTACTTACAGCCTCTCAAAGTTGTTAAAAAACCCCCACAAATGAAGACTTAATTCAACCATTGGAATCGATCCCAGTGTTAGGTCTCATTCAGGCCCTATAACTCAGGTCTATGATAAAGTTATGGTTACTGCGAACAATACAACAGGAAAAAGATACAATATTGAGATAGAAGAATTAACCTAAATCTTATCATAACCTAATGAGTCTTCAGACATAAACCCGAAGCAACCGAGAGCCACTAATTTTATCTATAAAGAAAAGTCAAATGTTTAGATATTTTTAACTTTCAGAGGCTGTAACTTTTTTTCCTAAAAAGAGCACTGCCGATTATTTGCTCACAACTATCTCATTAGGTAGAACTTTAGCTGGACGGTGAACAGGTAAACTGTTACGTACACTATTACATTAAAACTATAAACTTATAATTTACAAAAAATTGGTTTCAAAAAATTCTTGAAGTTTTTTTCCATGATCTCATACTAATATAAATCATACTTTTAATACAAAATATGAAAAATTACGCTCAGAAAAAAAAAAATTGACTAATTTCGGCGTTTTTTTAGGATAACACTATCGGAGTACAAATTTTGATATTTCCAAATATTTATATATTCTATAAAATAATTTCTTTCGAAATTTTTTTTTACGATTATAACGATTCATTGAACCATAGTATATTTATAATGTGATTGAATATACCAAACGTAGTTAAATTAACTAAAAAAATTATTATAACGGTTAGTGATAAATTATCTACTACGGACTAGAATATACAAAAAGATTATAAGTAATGCTCTAAAAAAAATATTGTAAAAACACAAATAACGCTAATAAAATAGTAAAAAGCTCTAAATATATAAGTATATATAAGCTTTTATATATATATACGCGGAAGTCTAGATACTACTATATATATACGCCAGGCAAGATAATATATAGTATATATATGCATTAAGTACAGTATAACCCAGAATAATGATGAAAAATACTCAGTATATTATGCCTACATTAAACTACCTATATAAGAAGGAAGAGAAGAGAAAAGAAAGACGAGATCAGAGAGTTTTACGCCTACGCCAGTTTATAAATCGATCCTACAGTAAACGTACCAACTAAAAAACGATCAAAGTAACGTGCCTATGGCCCAATAATAGTAGGAAAGCCTACGGCCGGCATATAACAATGCAATATAATTAGGTAGTGACGGTAATATATCTACTACAAAATAATGGAATTAATTGAATATATTATGTGACTAAATAAAAGCATGATACGAACAGAGGAGTAGTATATACTACAAATTATAGTATTAAAAACGGGAGCTAGTGAAGGCGAACAGGTAATATAATCACTAATTAGATAAGAAGATCAACAGAAACGAATAAATAATAGATAAGTCAAGTCTACGCCTAATTATAATGACCAAAGCCTCGAGTGTGACGTCAGGAAACTTATCAGGATGTTCGTCGCCACAGTTAACGTATCAATAGTAGACACGATGAGTATACTATGTACGAAAAACTGAGTAAAGAAAACAAATAATTTATAAAACAAAATAAAAAAAAAAAACACCAGAGTAAAAAAAATATCACAGCCCAATAGGGGGCTCGAGCGACAGAGAAAAAACAGGAAAGGAGAGGACGTATGTCACATACCCCGTAGGACGCGAGGAACCCCCGCCAGACACCCAAAAATATGGAGAGCGTGAAAAGACAAGCTAAAAAACACAACCGTACAGGAGATATAGAACGAAAACACGAATACCAAAAGAGCGGGAGCGGTCCAGAGGGACCTCACCCTCAGGAAGGAGCGGGAAAATAGAGTCACGTACACCTGTGCAAGTCATCCCGGAGAAGAGACCGAGAAAGACCCCAACTCCTTGCCATACGGGGTGGAGTCTACCCTTGGAGGTACGCATTAAGTTATAAAAAACATTATTATTTATTATTAAAACTAAGTGTTACCCCAAGATAGACCCCCCGATGAGAAGGAATCGAGGGTCTCTCGGCACTACCAGGGAACGATCAGGAGAATAGACTATATTGCCACTCCCTCCGGGGAGGGTCTCGGAAACACCCCGACCACTTTGGATATGATGAGCGGGTCGGGGTTTCATCCGCACCCTACCTCTAACGAGGGTATGGAAAAATGTCCCACCGCAATCTGTTCCACCGATCGGCTTTCGAGGCCCCCTATGGGAGGCCGATGGAAATAAGAGAGAAGAGATATAGATAGAAATTAAAGATAAGAAATATAAAATATAAAAGATAAGACATATAAATATATTATAGCTATATATATATTTATAGTATATAGACGATATTATTATATTTATATATATATTTGAATTGAAGATATAATTATATTATGATGATATATAATTAATGTATTAATAATGAAATATGACAGTTCATATATATGATATTTTGTCGGAAAGTAATATAATATGGATTGACACGAAGAGGTTACATATCATGAACGTGCAGAATTTAAGCCAATAGGAAATAATTCTCATGGAACTGGTAGCGAGGTGAGTATTGAGGACTCGTATTTCAACTTTGACTGTAAATCTTATATGTGCAATGATGATTAAATACTTATTTACTTATTGAGTTCAAATTAGGATTATTTAATTAGAAAATTCTCATATGTAAATATATTATGATTTGTCACCATTTCAATATTCCAATGAGATCTCGACATATATTATATAAATATTATTATAATTGGTTTTTATTTGACTTAATATTGACAATAATATTTATTATTATTATTATTATAGATTAATATGCATTACTGATTATTACTTTTAATTATTGGTCAAACGCTTAACAAATTTAATGCGGATTAAATAAAACTCCATATGTTGCGAATAATGACCAAACAGACAATCATTCTTATTTTATTTATATTATTTAATAATATTATTAAATTATATAATTTAAAGAATTCTGAATTATTATATAACGCATTATTAAGCATTACACTACTTTAGTCATATATATTCCGAAAGATATAATTTATTAAATAATAAAAAAAAAAGAATATTAGTTATATATATAACTATATAATGAATAATTATAAATTTATTTAATTTAATTAGTAATTATTAATAATAACACAAATATTATTTAATATATATCTTTGATTAATGTAATTTTATTTAAAAGTTTAAACATTTTAAATGAAATTATATATTAAATGTTTTTCCTTATTATTAATTAATTATATGAATGTAAATTTTAATTGATAGTGTTAGAAGAATTTCAGTATATTAGTAATTTTTACTTGATATCATTATATGGTATAACATTCGTGGGTGAAAATTCCATAATAAACATTATTCTATATGAAATAATATTAGAAAACAAACAATTGAACTATATATATTCAGTATATAGAATTAATAAAACAATACGAACACAACAATAGGTCATGAGTGATCAGGTATATGTGTTCTAACTGAGACATTTACTGACAACATCATTATGTCACGTCGGATCTTCTATTCAGCCATATACAGTTAAACGGCTGATCGAAACGAAAAAAGCCAAATCATATGTTATAACTTGATTGTATGTCTATCAGACGGTATTTATTCTATATTATTCTTGCAAGTATAATGTATATATTGAGATGTATAGTATGTATAACTACTATCACTAACTCATCAATTAACTTTGCAAAACAATGATATATTGCTGCGGGCCTTTTTCAACCCGTATGAATCAGCGCGCTCACAAAATATAAAAAAAAACATTCAAAGAATTTATTTTATATACCATTATTTGAAAAATATTATAAGTATTATAATATAAGTAATTTAGTTATCAAATATAGTTAGTAAGTGATTAACGGTTAAGAGTTCATTCACCTCAGTCTATAAAAGTTATTACCCATATATCTTATAATTTATTATATAATCATAAAATATATATGAAACCTATATGAATTATTCAAATAAAATATTTTTTTATTTTTTATTTATGTTAAATAATCAATAATCCTATGGAGTCTGGAATTATTTACAACATTATTAGATAATGGTCATGATAACTTTTTTTACCTAAGAAAGATAACGAAACAGATTTATTGTATTAGAGGTCTTCAACCAGGTCTTATACTATACTAATTTTCTATTATAATAAGGGCCATACATCCTGTGATATTATATAATAATCGGGTGAGCAAAAGTAGAGGTACTACTAGGTATAGAAATATCAGAAACCTCAATGTATATATAATATAGATTATCTACTATATGAAACTTAATATGTCTCAAATCGGTACTTACATAGGCCGACAAATGGGTAGAGTACGTTCGCAGGTGCACAACGGGACCGAGCTCAGCCCTGGGCCAACAAAAGAACAGACGAACAGAATATGACACAAATAATTTTTTAAACCATTTAATCTATATTATTCATGTAGATATAGTTTTTAAATACAGAGATATTATAACAATTTAGCAACCCAAGTCAGTAATTACTCCATATAACCCGTTTTTCATTTTTTCTTGGTAAGATAGACTTAAACAGGTAGTTATGCATAAGTTATTATGACAAACCCTAGAATGGATGTGTGGTTTGCCATGGAGAACATAGTTGCGATGATCTATGTAGTACCCTTGGATAGGAAATATCTAGTTGACTGAGGGCCAGTTTGTACGATAGAAGTTCCTGTGTTTTTACCGTTCTACTAATATTTTATGTCAAACAAAATAAATGAGGGAACAAGGTCGAGACACATAACAGGCTGATTAAAGTTATATATTAAAATCCTTTAAATGCATAGCACCAGGACGAGAAAAAGTTAAGCCCCCGCAAAGTGAGCAATCGAGACAAACGTATGAAAGAATATAAATTTCAATAAGAGAACTTAGACATAACAACTTTCGATATCGAAAGAAGCCAACACATGAGTCCTAAACAGACTAATCCAATATAATTCAAAATCAAATTATTTATACACGAAAGCCAAAGTTACACCTCTCCACAATGAAAATCCTATACCGAATCATGCTTCCAAAAGTTTTCTCAACCCATTGGAGTCAAATCTCTGATACCTGCACCCTCTGACCCCCTTGAAAACATAGCACACTGCCAAAAAAAGAAAAGATAAGAAAAAAGCAGAATGAAGGAGAGACATGAGGAGGGAACAACCCGCAACACCGAGGAAAAAAAACTGCACCGGGAACGAGCGAAAAAAGCGAACCCGCAGATGAGGATGGAGCCGACAAGCAGCCCAGAATCGTGACCAGCGTGTGCCTGCTCAGACTGCCACAATCTACTATTCCACACACCCTGAAGGATCTGCCCGTCGACACCCCCGGCCGGCAACGATGGCCGTCGAGAATGCCCCACTGAAACAGAGATATATTAAATTTCTCTGCTACAACCTTCCATTCCGACCCTGAACTTCCGCACGCTGATCAGAATAATGACCTGCTGTCAGCCAAATTTAGAGCCGACTTCCCTCGAGGAAAGCAACAGATGATCAAGGGAAGGAAGAACAATTTCCCTACACTACATCTATCCAATCCACAGGTAGCACTTTAGAAGACCAGCCCTCTCGATAAACCATTTCACCAAACTCGAATCTTTGAGCTTTAAAAGTTTGAAATGATTTTATTGCTTTCGATACAGGCCAGTCTCTGAAAACAGGAGCGTGTGCGAGTTACAGTAAGTTTAACATACTGTTCTTCTGTCCTCCACAGACTGTCAAATGGGGTTTAGCAGAACGGCCGCACGAGGCCACACACAGACGTATAACGATATAAACACAATAGATCAGACTCCACAGTTATATCTCGAATTGATCATTATATATCTGCAATCTTATCTTAACACCGCAACCATGCTTTACGTGAAACAAGTGGTATATTACTATGCTCTCGATATAAATTGGTCGGTTAGATCAATCACTAGAGCAGCAGACCCCAACCACGAGTTCACATCTCACTTATCACAAAAAAATGATTCTGAGGCAGCGCACTGGGGTTTCAGGACATCCAAAAACTTTTGATTAACTCAAAAAACATGTTAGTAGCTCACACAACACACAACCGACAAGCGTAAAATCTATGTAAATTTTATCAATTACCTTACATACCATTTCAATCTTTCATTTGGTCTCTTTGCCAGTTCGGGCTAACTATACAAAATATTAACCTACTAAGTTAGATAGCGTAAAAAGTCGCGCTCGAATTATTAGATCTAAAAGCAATAAGCCCCCTTAACTCAAGCAAGGAGTAGCACAAGAATAAGATATAGAAAACCATTTATTACATAAGCAGGATCTATTATATATATAACTAAAATATTGTCAAATATTTAGAAAAAAAAAAATACAATTGTCAAAGAAAGACCATATTATTACCGCACTCACCATTATACCCACGTATAAACGAAACATCAATGAATGAAATTGAAAGACTACTAGAATCTCGATTAGAGTCCGCCAAACAACTCAGTATATTCCCTCTGTCAAAGATTTGTTGGAGCGTCTTTGAGAACTCTTCTCTCTGTCTATAAACCATAACAAAGTAACTTCGTACCGCTGTCCGAAGCAGTCACGCGTCCGGAAATTCGGCCAGCTAAAACCCCGAGAGATGTACCGTAAAAGATGAGGAAAGCGTCAAACGGTGATACATAGGACTTCCGGACAGTGACAGGGCGAATCTGACAGGGCAACAAGAACGAAGCCGTGGGCAAAACGCAATGGCAGAGCAAACGAGACCTTGATACCGGACCACACCACAGCAACCCTCTTCGGACTTTGTCTCCCGCTGAGACATCCTTTTTGCAGAACAGTACTATCGACATGTGGTCCCCTTCCTCCTTCTGATCGGCGCAAATGAAAATATTCGCCATATGTATGACCGCCTTCACACGCGCCCAGACCGAAGCGCGATTCGCCTCTCCAAAAACTCGCCCAAAATGCCCGAAGTCAAAAGGCCTGGAGCGAACTGTTCCAGCGCATACCCAATGGTTGTCGACGTATATTATCGACCCGCGCGAGTGATGCCCAACATCAACGTTGCTGCAACCACACAGATCCCACCAGGTCGCAAGTTCGAATCTGACAACTGTCCCTCGAGCGAGACTATTAGATATGCGCCTCCTGGGTCTGATATAGGCGCGATTAGCGACCACCAGCTTCATCCCGATTCGAATTGGCCATCATAGGAGTGATTACACCCCACCTTAAAAGCACTCTTTGACAGTTTCAACCCACCCAGCCATATCAAGATATCTAGAGAGCCATCTCCCTAATTTAGTTACTTTTAGGGCAAATCCGCTCAGCCCTCGAATGGAGAAATCTTCAAAGTGGCAACAGCCAACAAAACAAGTCTCATAGGCCTCCCATATACCTGCAGTTGAAATTCATTTCTACACATCTTCCCATTCCCCCAAAACACACGAAACGAAAACATTCAGCTACTAATTGCATTAATGGAGAGAGAGATATTGTAAAAAAACTCTTAAAAGTTTAAAGTAAAAAATCTGATTCTCCGCTGTTAAGATCTTAGAAGGGGAACAAATACGTAGTGCACGCAAAAACAAAGATGCTTTAAAGAAACAGACGCAAAAGAAGTAAAATATCTAATCACTCTCATAACCATCATTTCGGCAGCCACCACCACCACCCAAATACCAATTTATAAAATATCCTCTGCCCAAAACAATATGAAGCAAATCACCCACAGCTCAAGGTGTAATTCAGAATGTAGAAAATAATCCAACATCCGACAAGGTTCATCACTCCACAGCGATAAGAAATTTGTCACAGAACGCACTCTATCGTTACCAACCCCATCGACTGCACCCATACCACCTAATAAAGAAAGTTTTTAAACCGTAACAAATTAATCCATGTAGAATAGCCCTGTATTATCTCACTGTATCGCACGAACTATCGCGAATGTCATTGAAGGACACTCACCGAGAACACCCAGCCGTATTTATGTGTGAGAGACGTAAGAACTTGCCCTCAAACGCAAAAAAAAAAGGCAGGAACCGCATAAGAATACGATACATCCCCTACATACGAATCCCGCAGAGACTTCACGAGCAAACAAACTTAACTCACCTCATAGACTCGCACGTTTAATCTAAAATCCCAATATCGACGTAATATGAGCCCACCCATTTCATTAATGCCATCACAACCAGGCCATGAATAGACAAGGGACACAAAATAAATCGAACCTACAAGATCATAATGACGAAATATAGATATAAATTTAGCACACACTAATAAACCCTGCCTACTAATAAAACTAGAGGACGACGACCGTGAGAAAAAATCTAATAAGAACGTGAACACAAAAATGATGAAATAATCGCCAAAACACAAATACAAATTATCCAAAAAATTACTCGAATAAAAAGTCTATAAGTGTGAAGGTAAAAGATTCAAATGTGGGTTTAGAATTTGAGGTTTTAGAGACATTCAACATCCAAATCTACATAGTTAGGCAAAAGCTGCTTAATCAGCTAACTGTAGCTAGGTTCCTTTCTGTTGCCCAGAAAACTAGACGTTGCACTATTAAATGAGTCTCAGTCAGCTAATTCCTTTTTTCAATTTTTGGTTAAAATCAGGATTTTCCCGAGTTTCCTGATTTTTAGACCGGCAAATATGCCCTTTTTAAGCTTACTATCATTTAGTTTTGAGATTGTGCTTATAATGTTGATACCTTAAGCTCTCCTTATCCATGATAGCTTTTACAAAATTGTTCATTTAAACTAACTTTACGTGTAGAGGTGGGAATTCATTTTCTAGGTTCAACAAAGAGACTTTTTTTTAATGCTGTGACTACCAACTGCAAAAAAAAACTTCATTTAATCCATTTTCGCTTAACATGGTAATTTTTTTCATCTCGGATGGCCCGCGAACAAAGGAAAACATCAGTAATTAGTAAAACCTCCCTGAAGATCTATAAGAATGGCAACTACCATACTTTGGAATAGCAGCACACTTGTAATTTAAATTTTATTTCATTCAGTGAATACACTTTTGGTAAAATAGTCATACATTCATTTGCTTCTTTCAAGTTTATAACATGTGCAAAGAGTACTGAATGATATCTGTTTTAATAATGAAGGAACACTAATTTTAGGTTACTTTTGAAGAGAAAATAAATAAACAATTTTCCTGTTGTTAATGACTCCTCTCTCCTAACCCATGAGCTCATCCATTCCAGCCTACTTCCCTTCATTCTTCCTTTACTGTTTGAAGGAGTCCACCCAACATTCAAGTTAACTCGTTGCTAGGCGGTGACCTTGGAGCAAATGACTGTGATCTTTGTCGAATATATATTTTTACCAGAGAAAACATGGTTATATTCAAATACCAAAAATCAGTTTTCTTCATCTTTCTACTCATAATTTAGCACTAACTTTACTATCTTTTTCGAAAACAACTCGAACCTTATCATCCTTAACATTCTTGGGGTTCTTTTCTCGTACCTTTTCTTGAAGGATCAATAACTACTAATCTGTCTAATCAAGACTTCTAAGATGTGGGTGTTCTGTGTAGCGCTGCAGAATTTCTTTTTATTTTATCCCCTTTGCTCTTATATAAGGGTGTTTCTGCCCTGGTTATGGTAGATGCACAAATTCATGGGTGTTCAATCGACACGATTTTTGAGATGTGGAGTGTTAGGACTTTTCGTCTTATTGATCCTCCTGTTCTAACTATTTATGTCTAGTTTCTCTGCCCCTAGCACTGTTGCATCGTACTCCTTTTGCAATCGTTATTACAATGGACACCGCCCTTCTGAACTCACCAGTCAATATACATCCTCCTTCGAGGAGAGCTCATGCAACTCGTCTTTATACACGTCTCATCCTGTGTCTGTCCAACTCTATGACCCCAGACTTTACCACTATGCTCAATCTTACATGTATTCCACTGGTAAAGTCTGAAGCACACTTGCTTTGACTTGCAAACTTTTAAACGACGTGTACATATCGCCCATTAATTTGGATCTTATTTATTGAAATTTGATAGATCTCTGGACATTGAATATTTTACAAACAAAAAAATTATCAATTAAAAAACTATGGACTGCTTTGTATTGTTATGAATTTATTTCGGCATTACCCATAATCACTGATCCTTCTCTATTCACGACATATTTACGAATTTGCTGGTTTAATTTTTGGTTACCTTCAGATATTTCATTTGGATATCTGGTAAACTCTTTGGTAATAAGTATAGAAATTTTGTATATTCGAGACAAATCATTGACTTCAGATTTGTCTTATGTCATATATTACTTGAACCATGCACTGGTCCATCATGGCCTAGTAAACTGAATTTAAATATGATTGTTGTGTTCTGTTTCCTTTTTACTCATTGAAAGTTTATACTTAAACTGGCTTTGGCCATTGTATTTCATACTAATAATTTGTCCAATATTCATTGCTCTTTCATTCAGAGGCTTAGTGATTTTGAAGCACTTAAGGTCACTATACTGCTAGTTTGGAGATCAATTTAAATCCTGCATAGTGATAAAATATTCCTTTTGTTGGGCGTAGTTTCAAATTTGGGTGTATATTGACTGAATTATTACTGTAGAAACTTGATACCCCGATGTTATTTTCATGTCTATTCTTATTGTGGTTCGGAATGGACGAATCATATTTAAGAAATATTTTCATCAAACATGAAAAAATAAAAACAAAGGAAACTAACACAAATATCCTCCTTAAATATTCTTATTTATTTTCCACATATTTGTGATTCCTTAGAGAATGTTCAGTAAATATAAAATTGTTGAAAAATTAAAAAAATAAATATAACCGTTAGCAGAGTTCCAAACACCCAAAGAGAACTAGGGTTGGCATATATTCCATATCAAGTTTCTTTTTACATAACCTGTAAGAAATTTAAACCATTAATGTAATAAAACTAAATACTTGCTGAAAGTAAAAACAACTACGACAAAAAAATAAAAATAAAATAAACTTTCAATTCTTGTATTCGATGTTCTTTAAGGGCTATTCAAGACTTTTAACTTATTTCTCGAATAAAATTGCTTGTCCCTTAACGGGTGCGACCTGATTGAGAGTAGAAATAATGCTGTATGGACCAAAGCCAACAAAGGCAAGTCTAGAATCCTCTGAAGGATGCCAACTGTAATATTCTAAGGTAGGCCAATAGTCTGTCCAGCATAAAGAAAGCTATTTCAGAGGCGGAAGATAAGAGAAACTGGACTGATCTTATATTGACAAACTTTGGCATCAAGGTGAAGAGGTATTTGGTGGGAATTGCTGGGACTCTGCAAATTGATGTTGAAAAGAATTAAGTGGTGAGAAAATGATGGGACCGATACAGAGGTATCGAATTTTTGGATGCATAATGATGATAAATAGTTGATGAAATGAGATGATAGCGTCTCAGCAAGATTTCGATAAAAAAAAAGGCCATTAAGGATCATTAAGTGCTGCGCATCACATAAATGAATTTTCTAAGAGACCAGAAGGGGATTTTATATGAAACCTGAAAGATTTAGTGATATTTACTGTAAGTAGAAGATTTTATTACATAGAATGGAGACAATGTCAGAAATCGGACAAGGATTATGGCTTTGGGAAGATATGAAGTTGATGAGAGAATTAGTAGCTAGAGTGACTTGCGGACTACCGTTAGGACTTCGATTTTGTGGTGTGAGGGATTCTGTTCCATACACATGCTGCGCTGTTTAAATTTCTTGGTAACTATATGTAGAAAGCCAATAAATTTTAGTCGCACACAAAAGAAAAAATGAAGTTTCTTATGGATGCATATGTAGAAGGCCAGAAATTAGAAAGTGATTACCACAACAAATGTTCCTTGAAATAATGTAAGAAAGGAAAGAATACATTTTTTTTCTTTTCTTTTTAAAAATGATACCACCATTCACGGGCAGAGCCCTATTCAAGAAGGGGGTGTTATTATTAATTCACTATCCTACCATTACCACTTACTTTAGATTATAATTACGTAGGGCTAGTTAATAATCCTTCTTATCACTATCAATGGGTATACTACTCTTCCCGAACAAATTTTTATGCGAGTGACGTATAATTAAGCTTACTCCAGTAGCGATTAAGGTCTTCAACTCTGATGTCGAGCGAGAAGATTTAAGTGAAGTTGTTGAAAAATATTGAAAATTTTGAGATATTTTGGCGTAGTTAATAATTAGGTTATGAAAGAATGTAGATAAATGTTTGTATGCTTTGTATTTAGATTTATGGGACATGAAAAATTATATTAGGTAAGAAAGGATTTAAAAGAGTAGTGTTGGAGCAAATAAAGGAAGACACCTGATGCGGCTTTGATATGAGAGGAAAGATGAAAGAAATTATTAAATTTTTAAATAGTCTTGCAACTAGTCGCTCGTAACATTTAATATTCCTTTGCTTATTTACATACCTGTAAGAACGAGAAACTCCAGATTCATATAACAAAAAAAATGTGTTTACTCGATGCTACGACGGCAAAAAATAAACTCTCCATTTTCGTATTTCTTGCTATTTAAAGGCTTATTAAGAGGCCTCTATCTTATTTCCTGAATGGAAATAGCAAAATAGAGAAGGTACTCATGAGAAGTACAAGTTAAAGATAAAGAAGATATAAGAAATGGCTCGCAACAAAGAGGGAAAGAACCTTTTGTTGAAGTTTCGACTCGAGAGTTAAAGATGTACATGTAAAGTTTAGAGTGGATTAATTCTAGGACCTCAACCAGAGGGTAGAAAATGTTGCAGGTTCGAAAGGTGCCAGAATTAACGAAATTCAACGGTTACTCTAAATGTAGATTAGGGCTCTAGCTGGAACTGTCTGGCTGTATAGGAATTGTTAGTTCTTATATGATCGAGAAAAAATAAATAAAGATTATTAATTATGTTACATATATAAAGTAAGTTTAGTAATCTGATACAGTTGGAGATGGGGAAACACGATACAAATTCTGACTATTTTTGAAAGAATAAGAACATGATAAATGAATAATATGAAAGGGGGTATATTTTAGAAAAGGAAGTTTAACATCTGCTTGCAAAAGTAGAATAAAATTTAAATTTGAACTACAGCTTTTAAATTGTATTTTTAAATTTTTCAAGGTTTACAGAGTTGTAATTAGGTTATTATATATATCTAATATTATAATATATATTGTATATATTATAATATATTAAACTCTAATATTATAATATATAGATATCAGTGTAATATATATTTTATTAAATTTTACTATATATAATATATAATTATATCGTATATATTGTGTCATGTAAGGACCACCACCGGCTCACAAAGAAGCGACCACATTGGGTTGATGTTCAACCTCAGTGTGGTCCTGCATTACATTATTTTGACTATCAAGAAATTTTGAATGCGTTGAGTGAATATTAAGTCAAAATAAATAAAACTTAAATAAATTAGTATCCTTTACATATAATATATCTTATATGCTAATAAAATATATATTGTAAAGAATATTACGCTTCTAAAGACAAAAATAAGTTACTACTAAAGTGGGAGGATTCAGATAAATATGGGATAATCTTTTAGAAGTTGTTATGGACCATAAAGCGAAAATGATGACGGCGATAGGGTCCAGTTGAGAACAATCAATTAAGATATGAGATTGTGGGGTATAGTGACGCAAAATTTGCAGTATGCGGGCAGGGCCCGTTGACATATATAGGATGTGGGTATTGTTGGCAATACGGAGGTGGGCTATCATTCGTGTAAGCGCTTGTTTGTCCGTGGAGGAAGATCACTCAACGATGCTCGCCTGTATATTTCTAAGTGTCGACTCCCGCTATCTCGTCAGCACTCTGATAAAATCGAACCTTTTGCAAGAGCAGGAGGATTTATCGTTGGGTTGCGGCCTCTCGAATGCATCCGAAGGTACCTTGATACAGCTCCCGAAAAGAGAGCGGATCCTTTGGCTTCTATCACGATTTCATGCCAATTCCCTACCTTAGAGAGGGCCCACTACAGTATTTTTACTCGGGGTGGCGCCCATATAATTGTTGTATATTGCGTACATTGTTTTTAGGAATAAGGGGTGTAACGCTTGGAGCGCGCTGAGCGGTATCTGACAGTAGAAACATACGAGTGGTCTTGGTCAAGGAATAGAATTCTAGCAAGGGCAATCATTATGCCTTAATTCGCCCGTAACATTGAAGCCTAATGCATGAGGAGTTGAGCTATAGGAGAGCTTGCGGTTCAGGAAAGATAGCAGGACACCCCCCTCGTCCCCGTGTTTTAGGCGCCAGTAAACACGGTTAATTCCCGTCGAACTACGAAATGAGACAGGAATATGCTTTGCCTCCGTCTTCTTGTTAGACTTGAAAGAGAGTCAAGAGCATTTGCCTTATCAGTTCCTAGCCAAGGTTTAGTCTTCGTCATGAGAGAAAGCCGCACCTTTTGCAACGGATGTTTAGGAACTGAGGAGTTATGACCTGCGCGTTGCAAAGGGCCAGTAATCCCAGCAAAAAAATGCCAATAGGAATTTCTATTGGTTTTCATGTCCTTATCGGAACCAAATATTCTATCGAACTTTTCGGATTACATCTGTTTTCCTATGCAATCCGAATGGTATCCTATGTTATGTTTCCATAATCACTATAGATTTCATTCCCTATAAGGTCCTATTAGATTTATTACCTTATGTATCCAATGATCAACAATTAAGTTCGCGCATGACGGATTATCAGCTTTGTTTACGTGTGAATGAACTCGTTGCTTTTTGTCTGTTGTTTTTGTTTTTTAGTTGTGATTCTTTCCTTGTTATATCCCAAAAATTTTACCCAAGCAGAGAATGTAGTTGGTAAGTACAATAATGCATGTTTTTTTAAAAAGTTTTAATGTTTTTTAAATTCAAAAAAGCTCAGCATCAAAGCTGAATATGCGTTCTCCATTAACGCATTTTATATATATAAATATTTATTAATATATATTATATATATTAATATATATATATATATATATAACTATATATATATTATATTATATATATATATTATATACTTATATAATATTATATATATTATATATATAATACTAGATAATATATCTATATATTATATTATATAATATATAATACAATATATATGTATATATATATATTATTACTTATATAATATAATATTAATAATATATATATATTAATTATTATTTTTATATTATATTATTAGTATATTATATATTATATATATATATATATATATATATATATACTATGGCATGCTCTAGAAGAAGCCACATCCAATATTCAAACTACATGATAGTAAGGAAAGGATACCTTGTTGGAATGCTTGGTAAAATTTTAGTGCGGAAGTGTAAAAAAAAAAAACATATCTATAAATACTAGCTCATTGGAAAGGATTACAGTATTGACAATCTTGTTAAATTACTAGTAGGAAATGTTAAAAAAAAAAAAAAAAAAAAGAAACAAAAAAAAAGTATTCTTTTTAGGAAGCGAGCCTGCAAAGAAGATAGATATTATATTATATAATATATACTATATATATATATATATATAAGATTTATCTTTCTATATTTGTTAACAACAAATTTATATTGACTTATCATATATATACAATATTATACTGTTCAATACTATAATTATAGTATATTATAATAGGCCCGCATCCCGAAGAGTTTCAGGGCATTGATAACTAGAACTATAATCTACAGATAAATAATCACATTTTTTGATTTCAGCAAGAAATTTCATTTTGAAACTTTTATAAAATTTATTTTTTCTAATATTTATTAATAAGCATTAAATATTTTAGTAAAATCTTAGACCTAAAATAGTGCACGCTCTGATTGACCTTGAAACCTGCATTTAGTCTCGAGAGCAAAAAGTTGCCAAATACCGTTTTAGTACGATTTAAGCCACTTATTTTCTTTTTATATCTTTTACAAGATTTCGATCTTCATGCAAGATTCGTTGGACGAATCCCCCGTCGTCCCCCGGTAGGCCGAACCCCGCCTCCTTATCATCCTCCCGGCTTATATAATTTTAGCTTTAAAAAAATTAACATTTTGGCAATCATGGTGTCCCTTAAATATTTACCGGAGAATTTTCAAGAAAACTTTAATTTTTTCAACATGTTTTTTGACAATTTTAATTTTTTAAAAGGTTATTTTTTAATCTTCGCGGTAAAATGTCTCCTGACTAATAAAATGATATTTATTTCGTTACCTGTATAGTTTTTTAGTTATCTGCCTGCCTTTTCTCAATTTGACCATATATCTTTATATATATATTATTTCTTAAATATTACACGCAATGTATGATCCTTGAGCGAACGGAAAACACAGAGGGACGTTTTCACATATCCCCGTTAGAGGAGGCGCCGTACACCCGCGCCACCAAATACCAAAGAGGGTTCCGGGACTCCCGAGGGTGGGAATAGCTTACCCCGTAGTCCCCGAGCCAAAGGACCAGAACTCTGCCATCGGCTCTATGCGTAACCCTGGTGTTTCTCTGTTAATCTTTTTTTAAATATACTAGAAAGTCTGTATTTTTTTAACGATACCCGTTAAAAGGTTTAAATTAGCTTTCTCATATTAGTTATAATTATTCCAATTATTTTTTTTTTTTTTTTTTTTTGTACATTTTTCTAACTAAATTTTACCAGGATTCCAAAATGTATTCTTTTTTCTGACACATTGTAGTTCTTTTTTTTTTTTTTTCTTTTTTTTACTTTCCCGCCACTAAAAATTTTCCGATTCAACAATGTTATTCCTTTCCGGTGTGTGTGTGGTGTTTTTGATATAGATTGTGGCTTTCTAGAGCTGACATAGTCTATATATATATTATATATCCTACTATTATATATACTATATATACTACTATAATTATCCTATATATTATATATTAATACATATATATATATATATATATTATATTATATATATATATATATTATAATATATATATATATTATATTATAATTAATTTAGCGTAAGAGTATATTGTACGTATCATAATGGCGAAAAATGAGGCATTATGTATTTTTCTCCCTATACAACAAATGGAATGGTTTAAAATATTGTTTTTTTAAAAGGGCGGAGGCGGTAGTATTTTCGCGCTTGTGAATGTTTTTTCGTATTATAGCGAAGCATGGCTTGACACTGCTGTAGAAATGAGTCAGTAGCGTTTTGATCAGTATATGTTTACAGTGGATAGCTCCAAAAATGTTTTTACCTATGGTTCTTTTTCTGGTAGTTTACTTTCCTTAAAGCTAAGTATGGCTTGACTATTGTTGTGGTGAAATGAGAAAGGGTTGTGTGAACTGATACCTGAAAAGAGAGGTCAGTATATATTATGATATATATATAATATATTACTATATATATATATACATATATATATAGCATATATAATATATACTATATATAATTATACTATATATATATATCTATATATATATTATATTAGTGATGTATGCGGATTGTAAATTTCTTGACATTCGAGTTCGCGATGTGCTGAGATTTCTAAATCTCGGATGCGATTGAATACGCAGGCAGAGTTTTACATCCGCGGAAATGCGGATGCGCGGAGTAATGTCACACATTCCGCTAATGCGGATGGTTTTGTATAGCGGGATGTCAGACCAAATACATTCTATATATATTATATATTAATATATAGATTATATTATATATACTATATAATTATATTATATAATATATATTATATATATATATTTATATATATATATTTATAATATTATATATATATATATATAACTATAATATATCTATTATATATAATATAATCTATATTATATTAATATAATATATATATATATTATATATATACTATTATTATATATATATATATATATATGATATATATATATTATTATATTTTATATATAATTTTATATTCATAAGGTTGAAAGTTTCCAGGATGCGGACGAGACCCCAACTACGCTTTGCATTTCCACCATGAACTTCTATACTCACCATCAGCAGAGTGGTTACACAAATTTGCTGTTAACTCTATTTCATAATTTTAATCCTCAAAAATTTTATAGTAAATTATGCGATTTCAAAATAATAATAAATAATAAATAAAAAGTTAGTACAAAGCTTTATGTGTAAGTGGTAATTTTTCACGAATATAATTTTCTGTTATTCTTTAGATAATTTCTTAATAAATAATAATAATGTATTGACTGGGACATAAAATTACAACAAAATCAGTTTTTAATTTAAAAGCCAAGATAAATAAAAATAAAAACTATTTTATTTGAAGTATTTTGAAACTGCAATATTATATTTAAAAAAGTATTATACTATATATATTCTATATATATATTATATATATCATATATATATAATATATCTTATTGCATAGTATTATACTTTTATATATAGTTATATAAATATTTATATTAATATATATATATATAGATTTATACTATTATATCAAAGATATAACGTTATAATTATACTTATATATATTATAAACCACCATCACGACCATGCGCGGGGTGGGGTATGAGCGGACAAAACCAGGACATATATATTATATATACTTATATATATATATATATATATTTTATAATACTAATATATTATATCACATCCGATCTCATGACAAAAGTTCGGCTCATGCGATGTCGTTAAGCGTTGGAATGAGCGGGATGCCGGATGTTTCCAGAGATTTTGTGCGGCCATCGGATGTCAATTTAAGCGCATTGTCTTGCGGATGAGATTCACACTACATCTCTAATATATATATATTATATATATTAATATATATTTATATAATTACTATATATTATATATACTAGTATATATATATATATAATTATTATTTATATATATATCTAAATATTATATTATATATTTCTTTTGCCAGAGGCATTCAAGGAAGATTAACAACACTGTACTACAATAAATCTATATCAGAATCTCATAACTACATGAATAGGTACATTGCCGATAAAAAAAAAAATTTGTGATGTAAAGCACGTCCAACATTAAAATTACGCTTGACGAGAATGTGAACAAGGATCCAGTCCAGGGGAGACGAAAACAAATTTCAGCATAAATTAGGCGCTGTGAGAAATCATATTATTACTAATATATATATACATATATATTATTTATTTTATATATATATAATATATATAATAATATATAATATATATATATATATTATATTTATATATATATATATATAATATATAATTACATTTAGTATATATATATATTTATATATATATATAATGGTTATCTTATATATATATAATTCTATATATATATTATATATATAATCTATATTTATATATATATATAATGTATATATATATATATATATATTATATATTATATATAATTACACGTATATATACTATATTATATATATATATATATATTATATATATACTATATATTATATATTATACCGTATATATATATTTAATATATATATATATACTATATATATATATATATATAATATATAATATATATATATATAAATATAACTATATATATATATATATATATACTTAATATATATATAGTATATTATATATATAATATATATATACATCTAATTACGGTATATATATATAATTATTATATAATATAATACATATATATATTATAATATTATATATATATATATTATATATATATAATTATATATATATATAATAACAATATATATACTATATTAGTATATATCATATTATATACTATAGTATATATCATATTAATATATATATCATATATAATATATATATATAATTATATCCTATATATAGTATAATATATATAATATATATATATATATACTCATTTTAATATAATATATCTATATATATATATTATATATAATATAAATATTTATATATATATTATTGTTTTATATATATAGTTATCTATATATAACTATATTAATATATTATATATTCTATCGTTTGCGATAGATAGATTATTATTATAATATATTATTTATATATATATATATAGTATATATAATTATTACTATATTATATATAATTCATTATATATAAATAAATATATATATATATAAAAAGCGTTATTTTTATTATTGTTGCTTACTTTTCGTTTAGTTTAGAAATTGAACAAATTTATATAGAAAAGTAAAGTATTTTGAAACTAATGTTATTTTTTTCTCCATCTATTATTATATATTATTATTATTATATTATTATTATTATATTATGATTTTATTATCTATTACTTATTATACATTATATTATTATTCATTATTTTATTATTATGCTTCTTATTATTATTATTTATATTATCATCTCTTTTCCCAAGTTATGGGTAAGGTGCGTTGCCTGCATACACCGAACAAATGACTGGCAAGAAGTATGACGTCGCTAATTGTCGAATGAAAGCCCAGGCACTTTGTTATCTATAACGAGAACTCGTCGCAGCCATTCGAGAAAAAAATCAAACTTCTAGGGTGATTCTGGCTTCATTTCAATTCAGGGCGGCTTACCATATCAACACGTTACGTATCCCACGTATAATATATAGGTAGCAGGCAATCTCCTATGAGCTATAGGAACAATAAAAATACTGTTAAACATGTATCCTTTTGGTTTTACCGCAAACTAAAGCCTATTAACTTATATTCATATATCTATAATATATATAGTATATACTATATATATATACTAATATATATATACATTATATATATATATCAACTATCATATATACTTATATATATTATATAATATCATCTCATATATATATATACTATATATAAAATTAGTATACACCAACACCTATATCACTAACACTTGTCAGGGAAACTCTATATGACAAGTTTCCCTGGCAATTGTTAGGAATATATGGTGTTGGTGTATTCATTCTTATCTATCTACTTATACTAATATATATTATTTATTATCTAATAATATATATATAGTATATATAATATATATAAATATATATTATAATATATATATATATATATATATATTATACATTATATATATATAGTTTTAATGCGTTAGGCCAATAGGATACGATGGTTAACATGTGATTTTTATCTGGTTTCTATAGCGTAATATGGGAAATTCCTGCATCCTTATGAGATAGATGGGTTTTTATTGGTCTATAGACGTCAAGTAGGGAATTTCTGCATACCTTGTGGATCTGATGCGTTTAACATGGTCTGTTCCATCCGTTCCTACTAGGCGTCATTTGGAAATTCCGACATTCCTTATTGGAAAAATTCCTTAGCCACAAAAATCTTATCTTAATTACGATGAGTTCCCATAGGAAAAAGTCCCGTTCTCTCATTGGAATAAGTTCATTGTCCTATAGGACATAGGAAGTGTAATAGACCAATGAACTTTTATTTTTGCTGGATTAGGTTTCTAGTATCTCCAGCAGGTCGGATTCGCAGAGCGACGGTAGTTGGGTTTGAAGCACAGATAACTTTTGCACATTGAGTTTATTCCTTTCGAAGATGAGCAGTGGCCATCACTATCGTCAACTTCAAGGCTCCACCCGGATCAGGACGATAATAGCTCCGTTGGAAATACAATCGCCTTCGTTTTGGTATGGGTCTCACCATCTGCTAAGTAGAGCTGAGGGCTAACGATTTAATACACGCCTTGTCCACTCTTCGATTACGGTATTAGCGCCACTATAGAGCAGTAAATGACTTAGCCATCAGGCACCCGAGAGTTTTGAGGCGAAATGATAACAGCCAGCACGACGATGACAAGTCGTTTTTCGGTCTCATACTTACGGTGCAGTATGTAATGTCTCTAAGAATAAGTCCCTAAGAATTCATTGCTTGTGAAGTACAAGAATGGCGAACCATCTTAAAGGTTAGGGTTCAAACCCTGGCAGTTCTTCGATTCTCTTTTTTTTCTTAAAAAAACTGCTGAGATTGTGGGACATGGAGTTACCCCTTGGAAAATTTCTCATAGCTATGTAAGCTGCCGTTACGAGCAAAAGTAGCCCTGGCACGCTATCATTAGCACACAAGGTATAAATAAGAGAAAATATGACCGTCGCTGCGGTATGGAGTAACGTGTTATAATATCCAGAGCAACATAGTAATTACACTTAGAACACTACCCTGCTGAACCCTTTCATCCAGAGTAAGTGGCCTTGACCGAAATAGAAAGAGCACCGAACTGTAGGTCTATTTGGACATAAGGATTTTATAAAAGAGGAGAGTTGTCGGGGAAACCAGAGCTACTGGAGCTATGCGAGTATCGATGTCCACTATCTGTGCCTGTCCTTTCAACCGACAAAAACACCGCGTCTGGTTCCAGAATTTCCGGGAGCCTGGTCGCGGCACGATTTGTAGCGATCCAGCAAAACGCTGATCCGCGGGATGATATGATGTGCTGATGTACAATAATGTCTGCGGGACAAAAGCACCGGTCCGTCTTTCTATTACGCCCTATATGCAGTTTGATACTTGCAAGCTGTAAAAGACAGTTATTGAGTATGATCTTCCCTTTCGTATTGAAAAGTTGCCGTGGCTGTAGGTTTCATTTTAACGGACTTACAGGGAAAGGCGAACAGACTCGAGTGGTTAAAACAACATAAACTATTGCGTCTGCACAAGTAGCAGGAGCAGATATTTGCATCGTTATTTTCAGGACCTAAACGGATGCCTTGCGGTAGGAAGTTACGCTGACGCGGCGATTTTATATCTGTTTACTTTCCACCTAAGGAAGGGGAGTTGTGATTAAATGAAAGTAAGTTTCGAAAATTTGTTTATTATATTAGCATTAATTCGCCGGATCTAGCCTCCGCTGTTTACAATAATCATGTTTTGGAGGTGGTACGTGACTTTTGTATTCTTCCGAGAGTTTCTTCTTTCTCTTCGGGTAGCTTAGCTGCCCACTCTTGGGACCACCAAGTGGTTGCCGATCGTCTGCCTACGGAAGAATCGCGGATGCAGCTTCCGCTGCGAGACGACAAACTTCTGGAAGAATGAAAGCATCATCAACAGTCGAACACCGCTTATTGATGGGAAGTGGCCATATTTGGTTATGATAAAAAGGGCCCTCGTCTCTAGCGACGCTGGAGTCTAAGGTTTAATACTGGGCTCGAACAGCTAAATTAAAGCTATGGAGGTATGTCACGGCACGGTATAATAATCAAGCAGGACAGTAATCATCATAAGGGAATGTGGTAAAGGAAATATCATCAGAGGGAGTGTTGTTTATCTAAAGGCATCCAAGGACAAAAGATGTATGGTAAATCTACAAGATTTGACTTAGACTAAGTGACAGTTCCCATAAAGGGAATGGCGAAGTTTCATAAGGGTTGACAAAGATTGAAGTTAGAAGCTGCTTAAAAAGATCGCTAGTCGCCTTATAATTCACTATCTCCGGTGCAGTAGATCGAGCAGGTTAGTAAGTCCCGGGGACGAATGATCGTCGCTCCACTGCCTGAAGTTGTATTTAGAGAGCGACTGGAAATGCGAGACAAGATTTATGAATGAGCATTCCTGCACCACACCTATCATTTTCACCTCTTCTATAGAGATAGACGGAGATTTATTCCGACGTTGAAGACAGTCGCAACATGACATGTCATGTTCTGCAACATGTTCTTTGGTATTACATATTTTTAATTGAGCAAAGTTCTTCAAATGCAGTGGTATAGCACGACAATTCCATTGAAGGAAGTGCCTTTAGATGTGTTTTTATGAGGAGTGTGTTTTTGAAACAATTGTCTCTATTGTATTAGGGCGTTGAGTGCTCAGTGAGAGGAAAAAGCTGAAACATAGGGTCTCGCGATCGCGATGGCGAATAACAATCCTCAGGGTCGGTAAGACTAGTATCAACAAGATTATGGCTCTGTACGACGCTCTTTTGCGGAAAGGTTTTCTATGTATTTGGTGAAGAACTCCATGGAACTGAGAAATGAGTTTCAACAAAATCCTATATTGTGTGATTTCGGGTCGTTGGAAAGACAACCAAAGCTCAAGTTAGAATCGGAGTGTGTCCTCAGTATCTCAAGCAACCAGCATTCAGAATTTTACGGGATATGGAGTTTTCCATAGATGGGAGAATGTGTCACCCAAGTTATCTTTTTGAAAAAGTAGTTGGGGTGAATATTTGTTCTATTGAATCGTGGTCTTTGACAATGTCTAATCTGGAGATTTTGCCAGTTACTCCATCATGCGAATTGATTTGGGAGATTGACATTGTGATTTAAGAATGGAACTCTTTTCATGCTCCTAAGATTCCAGACTCTAGCGTTTCGGCATTTACGTTTGACATTTTCCATGCCTCTCTTGCGAACGCAGAAGCATTGACAAAGCTGTGGGTCTCCATCAGGCTCTATTTGGAGCTGGTATCATTTCACTATCCTCCG